>PVHX01014602.1:0-49793 GCA_004024805.1 Geosciurus inauris | reverse complement strand
TGAGTTGAGCTCGCAGCTCCCGAGCCCTCCCAGCTGTCTTTCCTCCATGCTGGAGCGTCCCCCGGACTTCCCAGGGACCACGGCGCAGGACATGTGGCCAGCCCTGGTGGAGACACTTGCTCTGGGTGCTCAGCATCCTGGTGGCTATAAACAAACCCCATCTCTCTGTTCTGAGGTCACAGGTCAGAAATGAGCCTCATGAGCCCAAGCAAGGTGTGGATGGCTCAGGCTGCTCTTTGAGCTCAGGCACATTTACACAGAGTGTCACTTGAGCTTACAGGACCTGGAGGTGCCACCACTCTGGAAATGTCCCTTCTACAGAGCCACTGGCCACCAATTCTTCCCACTGAACCAGATCTGGATGGGGTGGATCCATCCTAGAGTGGGGTTTGCAGTGGGGCTGCCAGGCAGTGACAGAGCCACCAGGTGTAGACACTGGAGGTGAAGGTGGACGGCTGACAGCTCCGGGAGCAGCCCTGTCCTTCTCAGGGACACTGTGTGTCTCTGAGAGGTCAAGACATGTCCTGGTGGTCAGCACACTGGACTTCAGGCATGAATGCACTGGCAGGCAGGGGTGAAGGTGCTGGGCCTCCAGGTGACTGCCACCCTCCGCCTGTCCTGGGGTTCCACCAGAAGGGGCTTTGAGGTCTGAGGCTGTGAGGCCTGGAGAGGATACCACTGCATTGGCAGGTGGCAGCGAGGACGATTTCAGCAGAGAACAGTCAGCATCCCAACCACGAGGGCTCCCAGGGCAGCTCAGGAGGAGCACTGCTCAGAGAAGCTGCTAGAAGCAGGGGGCTCAAGGCACAGGAAGAGGAGGGGCAGCAGCCAGGGTACACGGAGGGGCCAGGGGCCCACATGGCTTCCCATCTGCCCTGGCTCCTCACAGCCTCAGGTAAGGGAGCGGGTGGGTCCCTGCCCCAGGCACCTCAGCGACACCAGGGAGCGGTTCAGGCTGAGTCCCACCTTTGAAGACAGGGCTGAGTACAGGCCACACACAGCCCACTCTGACGACGCACATGAAGGACACCGCTGCCATGTTCCCCTCATGGCCAGGAAGGCACTGTGCTGGCCAGCACCGGCCCTTCCCCAGGGTGTGGTGTGCGAGCCTGGCGGGCAGCCGAGTTCACCTTCGACCTGAAGGTTGTTCTGCTCCGTTCCTCGGCTGCCCATGGGAGCGGACGTGGCACATCCCACCCGGGCCTGGACCAAGCCCACCAGGAGCGGGTGCCCCTCAGGCACCTCCTCCAGGGGCAGCTGGGCATTCCAGGAGGCCGACGGCAGGAGCCCCCATCGGGAAGGACATTGGGACACAAGCCTCAAGATCCGGCAGAGGCTCCTGATGCAGCTGCAGGTTTGTTTCTCTGAAAATTTCAAACCCACCTTTCACGCATGTCTGACCTTGACAACCAGGGGTTGCCCTTCGCTGGAGCAGAGGCCAGCAACCTAGTGGGGAGTCAGAGGCTCGGGAATGGGGCTCCATGTGGACTGGGGTCCAGGCCTCTGCAGGAAGCCGACTCATGACTGATGCAGACATGTCCCTGGTGGCGCTACTTGGAGCCCCAGGAGAACATTCCTGAACTTCTCTAGCTGGTCCAGATGAAACCCTGGCCAAGCAGATCAAAGACACTTAAGGAGCCTCAGCCAAGAGGTCTAAGCTAGACGGACACAAGCCCCTGGCCTCCACACACCACAGGACCTCCAGCAGGGGCAAGGTGACATTAGAGCAGTGAGTGATGCCCTGTCCAGGTGTGTCCAGCCCAGACAGAAGTGGACCTGAAGGTGGTTTTAGTGGAAATCTCAGCCTCCAGGTCTGTGCTGTACCCAAGCAGCCAGCGTGGCCTGGAGGAGCGGCCCAGCGCTCACCTGGGCCTCAGACGCAGCAACCCAGCTGTCTAGTCCAGTCCAGGGGAAGCAAAGAGGAAGGGGAACGATGTCGCTCTGCCGTGGCTCGGGCTGCCACGGCGCAGGAGAGCGGGCCCTCAGGAGTCCAGCAGCACAGCAGCTGCCGCCGGCGGTGCCCTCATGACCAGCCTGCCCCCTGCACCCTCTCATCTGCTACCCTGGAGCAGGTGGCCAGCAGAGCGCCTGGGCCTGTTGCTGTCCCCAGTGCCCAGTGCCAAGGATTTGCTGCCTTGACCAGCAGGCGGGCGGGTGGAGTCTGAGGGGTGTGGCATGGCCTGAAGGAGCAGGGTGGAGACGCGTGTGGACAGAGGTGGGACCCTCCCTCCCACCACTGAAGGGCACTGGACCTGCAGTGGCTTTCCTTGGGGAAGAAAACTGCAGAGGCTGGAGGGCCATGAGTACATCCCAAGCCTGCTGTCACCACATTCTGTCACCTGCACTGAAGGATCCCAGGTCTTGGGCCAAGGAGGCCACCTGCCCAGCCAGCTCCCGCAGGTGCTCCTGCCCAGGTCCTCCGGCCTCCGAGCTTGAGTCGGTGGCCTCTCCCCTGGTCTGACCTGGGAGGGAGGCTGCTGTGCCCACTCTGGCACTGGACCACTGCCTGTCGCTGTGGGTGGTACTGGCCAGGCCACCAGGCCTCCACACTCCATTGTCTTGACAGGTGCCGATTTGCATTTTTACCTCTGCAAAACCCGCTTATCTGTTTGCATATTCCCGGGCGACAGGCTGGAGAGCCCAGGAGAGTGCGGGAAGCTGGCAGGGTGTGCCTCATGCACACGGGGACTTGAGTGGGCACCCCACAGCCAGGGCGGGTCATGGGAGCTCCTTACGGGGCTGGGTTTGCACAGAAGGGCAAGAGGTGGTGGTGTCCTGCTACAGAGCAGTGGCCAGAGTCCAGGGTCCTCGGCAAGATCTTTTCCAGGTGTCAGGTCTCTTCTGGACAAGCCGAGGCCTCTCTGAACGTGGCCTCTCTGCCCTACACAGCCCAGCGCCCACCCTACAGTGAGTGCCTCAGGAGGGGCTGAGGGATACCCGGGTGAGGGGACCTGGTGCAGGCCTTCTGGCTGGGGGGCCACTCACATCCCAGCTCTACGTGAGAAAGGAGTCTAGTGTTGAAACGTTGATGCAGAAGTTTATTTAATATCTAATACTGTTAATAAGAAAAAGGTATGAATCAGCCACAGAGGGGAAGAGAAACCCAGCTGAGAAGGCGTCGGAAGACACGGACCCCCAGCTAAAGAACCAAAGCTGAGCCAGGGACGGCGGCACACACCTGTAAGCCCAAGGGCTTGGGAGGCTGAGTCAGGAGGATCGCGAGTTCAAAGCCAGCCTCAGCAAAGGCGAGGCGCTAAGCAACTCAGTGAGACCCTGTCTCTACATAAAACACAAAATAGGGCTCAAGAGGCGCTGAGGCGTCCCCAGAGAACCCCTGAGTTCAACCCCTGGCACGCCCCTCCCCCACAAGAAGGGAACCAACGTTAAAAAGACACTTCGAATTCATTTTATTGGCTAAGGAAAGTTTTCCTGGAAAATCCTCCCTTTAAAAGATGCCCGAGTCAGGGCCATCGGTGGCCCACAAGGGGCTGTCCTGGAGGGCGACCCTTCCCGCCGAGCTCCCCCGAAGCCCTTCTCTGCCAGGGGCTGTGTGCCAGGTGACTCACATGTCAACCTGCTGGGCCACGTGTTCAGACATGGTGTCCAACATGACCCTGGATGTTTCTGTGAGGGTGTTTTCTGACCTTTCACAGAATGTCAATCATTCTGTGATTGACATTTACATCCAGGACTTGGCATAAGGCAAGGGGCCGCTGTGCTGTGGGTGGACCTCCTCTAAGCAGCGGAAGGCCTTAGAAAAACAAAAGAGAAGAAGCTCTGCCAGCACAGGCCAGAGCTTCGACAGCGACCCTCCCCAGGCCCACCTGCCACCTGCCTTGCCAATTTCAGACTCACCGCTGTCACATGAGCCAATTCCTTAACCTGCCCACACACAGATGGACAGGGCGGTGGATTGCGCACACTGCTGGCTGTGCTCTGCAGAGCACGCCGACGGATGCTGGCAGGGAGGGACTCAGCAGCCCTGGTGCCGCAGTGCTCCTGGCCAGCACCTGGTCCAGCACAGCCCAGACGAGCCATGTGCCCCAGGGTGTTGCGCAGGCGTTCGTGATGCGCTCCCCAGGCAGCATCAAGGACACCCTGGACCTCGCAGAGTGCAGCAAGGTGGCTGCCATGAGTGACCTGAGCTGGAAGCCAGAGCCCAGCCTGTTCACAGAGAGTCATGCTGCACCTGCAGCCAGGTCCTCCAGTGGGGTCCACAGGCCCACGTCCCCTGTCGGGGGCCCCAGGACTGCTCTAGCGTGAACCTCAGCAGAGCCAACTGAACTTGGTTAAAAGAGAAGCCAGTGACTATACCTCTAATCCCAGGAGCTCAGGAGGCTGAGGCAGGAGGATCGCAAGTTCAAAGCCAGCCTCGGCAACTTAGTAAGGCCCTAAGCAACTCAGTGAGACCCTGTCTCTAAATAAAAATTAAAAAGGGCTGGGGACGTGGCTCAGTGGTTAAGCACTTGGTTTCACTCTATGGTACCAAAGAAACCAGCATCTTGGCCAAAAAAGCCAGTCCCTGTGTGCATGAGGAAGGGTCCACATGGCAGAGGAGCCAGGCATCAAGGTGGTGCAGGACAGGGCTGAGGCATTCAGCAGGTGCAGTCGCGGTGTCCATCCAACCCAAAGCAGGTGGGTCCAGTCCTCCCCACAGCACGGTGGATGGTGTGCAGTTTCAGAGGAGGGACCAACCGAGGCCGGGGAGGGCATTTGTGTGACGCTCTCCGGGAGGGAAGGGGGTCTGCGCACACGCCCTCTGCAGCCCCAGAACCCCCGCCAGCACCTCCACCTGCTCCCAGCTCTCCCTGCGCCTCCTTCCCAGGGAGTCCACCCTCCAGCTGCAGAGGCCAGATGGGTCATCGCCGTCCAAGCCTGGCCACACCTTCACCCGTCACAAGCTCAATTCTGTGCTGCTCACCTGATCCCATGGGGCCTCCTGTACCAGCCCGATGTGGGCACTGCTGGTGCCAGGCTTTTAACATTCTCTGCCTCCGGGTGGAAGCTTTGTCAGCTGCAGTGTGGGCATGATGTGGTGGACAGCTCCGAGGTTGAGAAGCCACCAGAGAGTGTGGCGGGAAGCAGGACGCAGGCTCTGGGCCCTCAGCACCATGGTAATGCGCAGATGACCTTGGTGCTCCTGATGTTGCTGCTCACCAGACACCTACACATGGGGGACTGTTGGTCCAGGCTGGCTTGAGACCCTGTCGAGGTGAACTGTTTCTCCACTGCAGTTGATTAAATGCCTCTGCTCGTTTGTGACGTCCAGCTTGCTGGAAAATTCCAGGTGGATCAATGGCAGGAATAAAACTCAATGCTGAAGCCGGGCGTGCTGGCTCAAGCCTGTAACCCCAGCACTTAGGGAGGCTGAGACAGGAGGATCGCGAGTTCAAAGCCAGCCTCAACAAGGGCAAGGCACTAAGCAACTCAGTGAGACCCTGTCTCTACATAAAACACAAAACAGGGCTGGGGATGTGGCTCAGTGGTCGAGTGCCCCTGAGTTCAATCCCCAGTACCAAAAAAAAAAAAAAAAAAAAATTGCTCAATGCTGGACGGAGCCCAAGGAACCCAGCACTCCTGAAGCCCGGAGCTGGGCCCACAGGCAAGAGGGTGGCCCATGACCCTCACCCAGCAGTTGGGCCTCAATGGGGCCAGGCTTCCGGCTGGGAAGGAAAGTCAGGGCTGCACGTCTGCCTCAGTTTACCTGCATTTTATTTTGGGAGCTGGTGCTCAGGTAGTGTTGCTGGGTAGAAACCATGATTCCAGGCCTTTGTGAATTTGACCCCAAGAGTGGAGGCCAACGGAACACCTGCAGCCTCCAGCAAGACACTCACGGATGAGCCCTATCCTGGGGAGCACACCCGCTGCCCTGGTCAGTCCCAGCCACCCATTGTGTGCCCATCAGGGCACATTCTGACCTTGGAGGCTGAATTTTGGGGGTCCACCCTGTTCACCTAGGACATCTGTCTCCCCTAGGGTCCCCATCTTTCCAGGCACAGCCTCCAACTCTGAGGCCATGAGATCCCTTCAAGTTTTGTTGGGGCTGCTGGTATGAGGATCCTCTAGGATCCACCCCTGAGCAGGGTCCTCCAAGCACTGCCTGCAGGCACCATACCCTTTGGCAACCCTGGGCTCCATATATAAGCACTCTGGCCACCAGCACCCAGGGTGGCACAGTAGCCCCAGCCCTCAGCTCCACAGGCATGGGGGAGGAAGGTCCCCCAGGTATGAGCCTCATGGGCAGAGATGAACATGACGTGGTGCTGTCTCTGTGGGATGGAGCAGGGATGCCAGGACCTGGAGAGACTTATTGGCCACATAGGAACCAAAAGGAAGCTCAGGGCAGAGGACACCACAGGAAGCCAACCCGCCCACCCGCTGGGGTCTCCTGGGCTATTCTCATCCTTTGCTGGTCCAGAGGCTCCTGAAGGAAGCAGACAGGCGCGAAGTGGCAATCAGGTTCACAAAGGGAGCAGAATGTGGTCTCAGCCGGGTCCCCAGGCACAGACACAGAGCAGACCAGGATGTGGGCCCCGTCTTCTGCCGTGACACCTGGGCAGGTGCTGAGGTGGAAGGAGGAGGAGACTTGCTACCTACTCTGTGCAGTTCTGAGGCCACAGAGAAACCGGGATTCCACTTGGGTCAACAGGAGCCCTGGGCATGACCAGAACAGCGTGGTCAGGGAGGTTATGGTGAGGCCCAGGTCTGCAGGCGGGCCTCCTCTGCAGTGTGGTGGGGGGACAGAACAAAGGTTCATCCAGAGAGGCTCTTGGCTTCAGAAGGAGAGGGGCCAGCAGTCTGTCCTGACCCTTCCTTCAGGTGGGAAAATAAGAGTACACAAGTTCCCAGAAGGTGAGCAAGGGCGGTGTGTGCAAGCTCAGACCTTTGCAAGAGGAACAGCGCCCCAGTGGCCCTGGGCAGCTGGGACTCCACAGAAGCAGGAATAGAACCTGTGCCTCCAGGTGCCAGCCAGGAGAGGGCCGGAGAGCAGGTAGCACCAGGCTCCCTGCCCCACGAGGAGGCCAGGCAGAGTGCAGCTGGAGGCAGGCGCCCAGGAGCCCAGCAGGGCGGCCAGCTGCAGCTGCCCGTGTAGCCCTATGCCACAGATTTGGCAGAATGGCACTGGCCTGGTCCCGTGGAAGTTGCAATGCTGGCCAGACACTAGCCAGGCTCCTGGGCCAGGCCCCTGGTGGGGGCTTGGAGAGACCCTGTCCCAGGGAAGTGAGGGTGTGGACCCGAGCTGGGGGCACGGCCAACACGAGCCTGCTCTGGACAGCTCGCTCCTCTGCTCCAGCCAGTGAGCACCTCCAACACCTGCCACAGCCTAGACTGCAAAGGAGCCCCAGGCCTGGAAGACTCACTAAACACCCAGAGTAATTTTCCATTAGCGTTTCCTATTTTTGCATCTTAAAGAGAGTGGCAGTCGATCCGGTTCAAGATCCTGCAGGGAAATTGGCTCATTTTGCTAACGTGTCTTAATAATGACCGTGACATCGAGGTTAATTGCCTAATCTGGGTTGCCACCATGCAGGCTGCCGAGTCCCCACGCAATCTGTGCTGTAATTAGTGCCAGGCGTCCATGCTGGAAGCTCCTTCCACACACCAGGAAGAGTGGGCAAGGTGATGCTGGGTGTGGCCATGGACCTCAGGTGGTCTCCCCCTTGGCCAGCAGCCCTGGAGCCTCTGGGTGGTCCTGGCCTCACCTTCAGAGGCAAGGCCTGGAGGAGTGACCAGGCGTATTGGGGAAGGTAGCCACTCCGGGGTGCCTAGGAGGTCGCTGGAGCTGCCGTGGGGCCCTGCACATGCCCTCCAGCTCCGCTCTTGCCCGTGCACTCAGCTGGTGTGGGCTCCAGCTGGCCGTCATAAGAGGAGGCCCCTGGAGACCCCACTGTCACTTCAGTTCTGCCGGCGTTTTCCGATCAGACGGCCCAGGGCCTGTGCATTTCTCCTCTTCCTCCCGAGAGCGCACGTCCACTCTTCCACCTCGCCCGCTGCACTGCAGCCTCACCTGTCCCCTTCCTGGGCAGTGACGCTCCTCTGAGCCTGCTGGTCCCCACACCAGGGTCGAGTGCCAGGGCCATGTCAGGGCAGTGGTCAGGACTGACCAGTTGAGTGAGGCCAGACTCACCCGACTGCACCTGAGTGCAGCCAGCAGCTTTGGGGTGCTTGGTCAAATACAGCTGCGTGTACGTGTTGAAGCCAGTGTCCTCCTGCCCGTCCCAACCGTGCAGCTTACCACCGTGGCGGGGGAACCCCACCACACGCTGTCCGGAGGTCTCGGCTCTGCTTCATCAGATCCCACCGGGGTCGAATCTCTTCTGCCTAAAAAATCCAGAAAGCACATCTTCCCATCACCTGAGGAAAGTGCCGATCTCCTGGCGCCTGCCCCGGCCAGGGAGGTCAGGACAGCTCCCCGGCTCCCACAGGAGCGTCTCCCGGTACCCCCAACAGAAGCCCAGAGAGGTGGGGACAGTCACCAGGTGTTTCAGTGAGCTTTTTTGCTGCTGTGACTAAAAGACCCAACCAGAACAAGCACAGAGGAGGAAAAGTTTATTTGGGGGCTCACAGTTTCAGAGGTCTCTGTCCATAGACAGCCGACTCCATTCCTGGGGCTCAAGATGAGGCAGAACATCATGGCGGAAGAGTGTGGCAGACGGAAGCGGCTCAGAAGGAGCTTAAAGAAGATCAGGAGGCAGGGAGAGAGACTCCACAGGCCAGATACTCATGCACACCCCACAGCCACATCCCATCTCCTGCCTCCTCCAGCCAAACCCTCGTTACCACTCAGCTAATCCCTACCAGGGGGTTAATTCACGGATTGGGTCAAGGCGCTCACAACCCGATCACGTCCCCTCCGAACCCTCTCACATCATCTCACATGTGAGCTTCTGGGGACACCTCACATCCACACCGTAACACCAGGGAAGGGGACTAGAACCTGGGAGACAGGCTGCACACCCTCACCCCGCCCCAAAGGGAGGCCCACAGGTGTCTCCAAAGCCCCTCTGCACCCCGTCTCAGTGACAGGCACCCTCGCTTCCACCCAGACTGGCCCCAACCCAGATCCACACACACCCACATCCCGTCCCCACTTCCCCTCTGTGCAGGGATCACCTGAACCTGTGCAGAGCCCCCACCTCCCCACGGCATGGCCTGCGAGGTCCAGCCCCTGGGTCCCAAGGAGGAGGGTCGCTGCTCTGGGGCCCACTGGGGGGCCACGCCGCTGTGCCCCTGCCCGTCTGCCGTCTCCTGCGGGGATGGTTTTCACGCACACACCTCCCTGAGGGCAGGCTCCACGGGTGTGTCGAGGCCCCCGGTGGGACCCTCCTTCTCTCTCTGCCAGAATGAGTCTCAGCACACTGCATACCCTTGTCCCCATGGGGACTATGACCTTGCACCGTGAGGTCAAGGTGTCACACCGTCACCCCTCCATGTGCCCTGCTCTGTCCAGCTCCTGTCCACAGCTTCTGGGCCAGCTCTCCGTTGGACAGCTTGTCTTTTCTCATTAACTTTCCGGGTGTCCGCACATGTGCTGGAAACTGGCGACACCTCCCGGGGGTGGCTGGATGCAGCCAGCTTGGCCAACCTGCTGACCCTCAGGTCAGGTATGGACTGGGCAGACCTGCCACAGTGACCCCCCCTCTCATCACTGTGTGACCCAGGAGCTGGGGCCTGTTGCACTAAACCCACTGGCTAGACCTCCCTGGGAAACCACCTCAGTAACACCCTGGGCCCGGGCACTGGGGCGCCAGGTCCCAGTCCCATCCCTGGGGGAGTGTGTGCCCCAGCTCAGAGACCAGCAAGGGCCCGCTAGCCCTCTTCTGGGCCCCTCTCGGGCAGCACACTCTCTGTCCTCTTAGCCAAGAGGTGCACAGCCAGCACACGGGGCACTCGGTTAGTCCGCCAGCACGGCACACGGGCACCAGTGGGCACATGCACACACCACCTTCGGGTGGTGGCATGAGTGTGGCCATCCTGGGAAGGCCCCCCACTGCGAGCTCTCTGGGTCTGTGAGTGACAGTCCACCCCATTGTGTCGGGTTCTGTGGAGCCGCTGCTGTCTCCACCTGTGATGACCACCTGACAGCCATTCCCAGGCAGGATCCCCAGAGACAGGCGACCCCGGAGGAGGAAGGAAGACTCAGGCCAGAGAAGAGCCACGGGTGTCTGCCAGCACCAACCAGGATCAGACCCCAGGATTGGACCCATCGGCCAGGAGGAAGCTCCCAGGCCAGACACACCGTGAAGACCCGTGGCCTCCCCAGCCTCTCTGCGGAGCCCGAGGCCGTGTCAGGGGAACACACTTGGGGACCCTGGAGCTGGTTTCTGTACGCGGCCCAGGCAAGGCCGCTTTCTTATTTTGCAGGTGAGCTCTGATGTCGGTATGATTTGGTGATGAGAACAACCCTTGCCCTTTAATTGCCTTGCCGCCTTTGCCCAAAATCAGCCTTGGCCACCCCGTCAACGGCACTCTCTCCTCCACCCAGGGCGCCTCTGCTGTCCCCAGCGCCACGGCGTGGTGTGGGCTTGGCCTTGGATGGGCGTCTTCCTTCGCTCTTCAGGGCAGTTTTGGCCACTCCAGCCCCACAGCGTCCCACCTGCTGTTTGGAGCCCACTGACGGTTCCATGAGCTCGGGGATCCTCGAAGGGGAGGCCTCCTCTGATGTGCTGCCCGTCCCTCCGGTTTCTCCCCAGCAGTGTCGCGTGGTTCTGTTTTGCGACTCGCTCCTGCCTTGCCACGGCCGCTGTGTTCTTCCGGGCGTGACCTGCAGTGACGCCAGCATTCAGAAAGCTTCGGCACAGCTGTGAGGCGACCTGGTGGCCAGTCTTGCTTTGTCCACTCGTTAGTCAGTCTAAGGCCAGTCATTTCTGAGCACAGACCCACTTTTGTTCCTTCCCAACCTGTAGTTTTTATTTCCTTTCGTGTTTTGTGCTGGCTGACACTTGGCAGGAAGCAGCTGCTGAGGCCCCGGATGATCTGCTTCATCTTCCATCTTCACTGGAAGTTTCTGTTCTCTCACTGGCTGTGACGTTGCTGCAGGGTTTATCCATGTCTGTATGGGCTGACGCACGTCACCCCAAACTCGTGCGTTGAAGCCCTGGCCCTCAGTGGACTAAGGTCCTGTGCAGCAGGGCTCCCGGGAGAGGCCCCCCGGCCCACGCTGCCCGCTGTCCCCGCGGCTGCCCTGTCTGTCTCTCTGTGTCCCCACCCCCGCCGCCACTACTTCCTCACACACACAGGAAAGGCCATGTGGACACAGGGAGAAGGTGCTGCCCCCAGGGGGCTGCATGACCTTGGCCTCCAGCCTGCAGAACCGTGGGACACACACACCTGTCCTGTCCAGCCGCCCTGTGGCGTCCTGACGCAGGCCAGCCCAGCCCCCTCAATGGCCTTTGTCCGCTTAGGACGTTCTCTTTGATTCCTGCTCTGCTGAGTCGACTTCTCGCTTTAATTGAAGCGGATGTTAGATTTTGCCAGTTCCGCCCCAGCTGAGACGATGCCGGGATCTTGGCTGTGGTGACATGGGCTGGTCATGGCCCAGCCTTGACCTCCAGGGAGCCCCCTGCACTATGGCGCCTGGTCCCTCGAGCACCCCCCACTCACCTCGGTGCTCCACACCCACAGGCACACCTCGGGGTTGCACAGAAACACTGTGTGCACTCACACCCACACGTGTCCTCCTCGCAGTGGACAGGTGCAGTGAGGGTGCCCAGCTGTGCCCGTTCTCTGGCGCCCCTGCCGGCAGGCCCAGGAAGCCCCTGCTGCGGCTCTCACACAAAGCGCCTCTCCTGTCCCCCAGAGAGAAGCCTCTCCTCTCCCAATCAGAGGCACAGTGGCTTTGGGGCCATCGTTCCTGCTTGGACCCCACAATCGGTGCAGAGGCCAACAGGATGCCTGGGTGCAGGCTGGCCTGCCCTCCTTCATTACACTGGACACGTGTGCCAGGAGAGCAGCAGGCAGCACAGGGCAGGTGCCTTGGGTCAGGTGGGGCAAGGCTGAACGCCACCTCACGGGTCCAGGCGTGAGCAGCAGGCTTCCCTGCCCAGGCACCCGGAGAGTCCCCGTAGCTCTCGGGCTCTCCGGCTCCTTCATCCACCCCTGTCCACTCATCCATCACATGGAGTGTGCCTGGGAAGGCCATGGGGAGGTCAGGACCTGGCCACATCCCAGGAAGGCTCTGTGGCTCCTGCATTGAGGGAGAAGAGCTTTTCCAGGCAGCATCCATAGCAACAGAAGAACCACGTGGAAGCGTCTTCCACAGCCGACAGGGGGCGCCTGAAAAGCCACCCACCTTCTCTCCAAGGGTCCAGGCCGCCTGGAGCCTCCAGAGGGCCGAGGATCGTGATGTTCGGCCACACCTCTGCTGGTCTCCTTTTCCACACAGAAAGCAGACGAAAACCTGAAATGGCTCTCGAGTGGACACCCCGAGCCCAGAGAGGTGGCAGTGCTGGGCTCTGCTGGCCCCCGCCTCCCGGGCTCGGTGCATCCCAGCACCACGGCCTGTGAGCTCCTCGTTCCGGGAGGTCTGGGAAGATCCTGTCCACCGCAAACACGGCGGGTCTCGTTCTCTTAATGCGAGACTGTGCGTGAGTGCGGTCGTGGGCATTGACAGGCGCCTGCCCTCGGCTGGCCGCACGTCAGTGGCCCAGCTCCTCCGCGATCCTCAGACACCATGTGGAGGGCCGTGAACAGATCAGCTTTTGTTCGAGCCATCTCCAGGCAGCGGGTAGCTTTCCTGAGAACTCCCGGGGACACTCCACCGATCCGAGGTTGCTCATCAGATGGTGCCCACCCTCTGCCGGCTGGCTGGGACAGCCCTGGGTTCAACCCAGCAGCTAGAGGTCCAGGAGGTGGGCGTAACCTGCTCAGCCCCAGGCACGGTGGTCTCGCTATCTCCATCCTGTTTCCCTCACGAGGTTCTCACACGGGATCGCTTAGCTTTACCCGTGTACCTATGGTGCTCAGGCCCCATTCTGCTGCTCGATCCAGGCTCCTTCAGAGCTGGCCATCCACCGTGCCCTGCTTTTCACTAATGAGTGAGTCTTTTTCTTGCTTCCGTAATTTCTGGTTCCTTTTCTCAATCCAGCTCTTCACCTGTGCTGATGAGTATCTGTCCCCTGCGCTCGTCACGATGGATTATATTTTGGTGCCTAAACAGGAAAGCACTCCATGTGCTGCACAGCAGATCCCTGTGGTGTGGCACTCAGGGCCACCAGTCACCCCTGGGTGAGGACAGTCCCCAGGAGCTCCTCCTCGGGGACACAGGCCAAGCCTAAGGGCCTTTTAAGTTCACAACTGGGCAGTCCCTATAACCAAGGACCGTGAACAGAAACCAGTGGACAGCTTCAAAGCTTCCGTGGCTTGCCACAGGAGCCACCTGGAGGCTCCGGGAAAGCCACACAGGGAGCACGTCGGGTCCCTGGGTCACTCAGGGCCTCCCAGGGGCCTGTGAGCTGGAGCCCAGCACGTTCCTGATCCTGCACAGCAGGGGGTAACCCCCGGGAGAAGGGGAAAGCTGGACAGAGGCTCTGGAGTCCCTGGGCCCCAGCACACGGCTCCCAGGGGACGCGGGGCTGCTGTCCCCTCCACTCAGGAGCACAGAGGCCGGAACCCCTCAGTGGGACGGGAAGCAGGCTGGCTCTAGTGAGCCGCTGAGGCCAGGGTAGGGCTCCAGGGACCCAGGAGGGAGACCCCTCACCAGGCCCTGGCACGGGCAGCCGAGCCCGTCACTCACTCCAACCACCCCTCCTCGGCTCCACGCCGGCTCCCCTCTGGGGATGGGCCCCTCTGGCCTGCCTGACTCAGTCCTCCGCACCCGCCCTACTTGTCCCCACCCTCTGGTCACCCGGCCCTCAGGGCCCTCTCTCCCCACCATCCTGCACTTGCCACCCTGGACCATCAGGTCTCTGCAGCCCCATCCAGGAGGACAGAGGCTCCTTGGTCTGAGCCTCCCGAGCTTTATCCAAGCTTCGTCCGGCCTCCATCTCCTGCTGCCCCCTGCAGCCTGGTGACCAGAGCCCCACGCCTCCTCCAGCATCCTGCAGAGGACAAGGCCCACTGTGTGCTGGGTGGGCCACCTGAATATGGAGATTTGGAGGCAACGGGTTGCCCAGGTGTGGGGACCACGCAGGCCGCCAAGCCTGAGTGGAGGGGAGGTGGGCACGGGGCCCAGGAAGGCAGGACAGTGTCACCACCAGTGCTCAGAGGGATGAGAGCCGTGGGGACCCCTGGCAATGCCAGGCCCAGGAATCAGGGTGTGGAGTGTGGGGAGCATGAGCGGCACATACAGCAGAACCCCTTGTCCAGCTCCAAGGGTCCTCGGCCCCCTGGAGTGCTGGGCTGAGAACAAAACTGGCCTGGGGCCGGGCTCCAGGGGCTGATCCTCCCAGCCCACCCTCTGGCTCCGTCTCCAGCAGCCCAGGAGACAGGTGGTGCCCACGCCACAGAAGCAACTGGAGGGACCCGGGCCCCATGTCCCCTGGTGGCTGACTGCAAGGCTTGTCCTCACCCAAACCTCATCTCCACCCGTCCCTTGGCCAGGACGTCACCAGGCCTCCTGCCTCACAGGGCCCACTCTGCTCTCCAGGTTTCACGAGGCAGGCCCAGAAAACATGGCTGCGAACAAACCTCAGGACAACCCGTCTCCCCAAGAGGGAGAATTGATCGGATGCCAAATGAGAAGAAGCACTGAGAATTCTGAATAAATGTAGAGACACGGTTGTAAGTGCAAAATATTATCATTTGTCCAACATAATTATTTTCTTGGAAACCATCGATGATTAATAAGGCTCATTATAAATATGCTCTTGTGCATCAAATTCCATCCTCCAGTCTAATTAACATGCTAGGGGACGGCTCTGTTGGTGGGTAAAGACATTTAAAATATATATTTCATGAAATCTGAGTTATTTGTCATAAGCTCCAAGAGGAAAAAATAAAATATGGAGAATGCTATTGAAATGCTACAGTCATTTCAATACTTTATTACACAGCTGTATTCAAATAAATTAGTTCTTCTGGTTCTGCAAGCGGTTACAGAAATCGTGGGGTGCAGGACTCTGCCGTCCCCGTGGCCCCTGCACCTGCTCCCTTCCCGTCCACAGGCTCCTGCCAAGCAGTCCAGGCGATGTGGGATCCAGGGCTCGACACCGCCAGCCCTATCCAGCTCATGCGCTCTTGTGGAGCAGGGAGGAGCCAGGTGGGCACTCTGCCCTTGGGACTCTGCACCCCCAGAGGGGACCAGGGACTGTCCAAGGTGCGAGGTCCACAGTGAGACTGTGCAGATAATAGGCTGGAAGAGGGTCCGCCAGGTGTCCTGGAGGGACGGGGCTTCTGGAACGCGCCTAGGCTTACCTCTGGGCATGTAACTCCATTGCCCCCTGAGGATCTTGACGGAGGTCCTGTCCTGCGGAGGGTCCGTGCCAGCTCACTGCGGTCCCTCGGGCTCGGGGCCAGCTCCAAGCGCTGGTCTCTGTAGCAGCCACTGCTGACACCATACTCACACACACACGCTCACACACACCTGCACACACCTGCACACACCTGCCTGCCCATGGAGCCCCACATGCACAGGAGAGCCTCCACCATGCGGCCAGGCCCAGTGGAGGATGCTCGCCCCTCTGTCCAGGGGCCAGGCTCCCACGCAGGCCTCCGCATGGGGGCCTGGGGTGCAGGGGGCGTGGCAAGCAGGCTCCAGCCAGCCAGAGAAGAGGGGCCTGGCTGGCGCTTCCGCCTTCCGTGTGGGAGGCCCTGAGCCGCCGCAGCCCTGTTGGGCCCAGGAGGGGAGCGGGTCCACAGAGGGCACCAGGACGCTGACGGCGGCTACGGACCAAGGAAACCCTAGGCCCTGAGGGCACCCTGGAGCGCCCAGTGAGCCCTCTGCAGCTGCCCTCCTTCAGGTCCCTGCTCCACCAGGCGGGCCCTTCCCGTGGTCTGACGGGGACAGGCGCCCGCTGCTGGCTGGTGCAGCTGTAGGCTGAGCTGTCTCTGTCGTGGCACACACGCAAGGGAGCCCGTTTGCACACTCGCTGGACCATGCCCCTGCCGGGTGGCAAGGACAATGGGACAGCCCTGGAGGGACGAAACCAGGGCGCATCCTGACTGGGGCAGATGCAGGGTCTGGAACCAATGAAGACGGGGTCCCCAGGCAATTCCTGTGCGACTGGGGAGAGTGTCAGGGTGCAGGGTGTGTGCGAGGGCGTGTGGGGGAGTGTGGGCGCATGTGGGGCATGTGGGCACGTGTGGGTGCAGGTGGATGCAGAGTGCGTGTGGGAGCTTGTCAGGGCGTGTGGGTACGTGTGGGGACAGAGTGTGTGTCGGGGCATGTGGAGGCGTGTCAGGGCGTGTGGGTGCAGGGTGCGTGGGGGTGTGAGGGGGCGTGTGGGGGCGTGTGGTGTACGTGCAGGCGTGTGCAGGCGTGAGGGATGGGTGTGCACTGAGTGTGGGAGACTGCAGGACAGTCAGAGAGGAGCCCCAGGATTCAGGCTGTCCCGACCCACCACGGAGACCCTGCCCACACCGTGTCGGGCCACCTGCTTTATGCCAAGTTCTGGATGTCAGTGTCAATTGCAGCCAGAAAACAACCACAGAAACATCCGGGGTCATGTCTGACCTCCTGTCTGGGCACGTGGCCCAGCAGGTTGGCATGTGAGTCACCTGGCACTCTGCCGCTCGAGAAGGGCTGAGAGGAGCTCAGCGGGAAGGGACACCCCTCCAGGACAGCCCCTGAGGCTGCCAAGGGCCCTGACCAGCACATCTCTTTGGCCAGTGCAGAGGATCAGCCCGTTCCACAGCTGTCACCTTACTCAGATGACTCCAGCCCCAGGTCACACCTTTGCCCTTGGGTACAGCTGTCCCCAAGGGAGGGAGGCCAAGGGTGGCTGCACTCTGTGACCAAGGGACAGACCCGTCCTCACATCCCAGTCTGTGACCAAGGGACAGACCCGTCCCCACATCCCAGCCAGCACACGCAGGGCCAGGTGGAAGTGTGTTCCTCTCAGGCCAACCCCAGACAAGGGTCACCAAGGAGGGATATCAGGGCACAGCCTTCAGGTTCTCCTGGGAGCGTCATCCACCAAGGTGAGCACAGCCCCTGGGGTGAGGAGCCCTTGGCTGGGACACCCTTCCTCCACACCACCCATCAGGCAAAGAAGCCCCCACATCTCCAAGACGGGACAGGAAGCTTGGGGACTGTGGCCCAGGCATGGCAAGGACCTAGACTTCCCCAGAGGCAGCCCCACGCCCTGTAACTACATGTGTGTTCTGAGTCTTCCCTGGCATGCCACCCACTGGGGCTCAGACAGCAGAAGTTTATGTGTCTTACAGAGTCCTGGAGACCCAGGTGTGGCCAGGGCAGGTCACTCCTGAGGCTGCGAGGGAGAAACCCACCCTGCTTCTCCCCGCCTCCGAGGCCCAGGTGAGCCTGGGTGTCCCTTGCCTGGTAGACATGCCACCCTGACCTCTGCATCCATCTGCGCGTGGCCTCCCTGTGATTGCACTGCTGCTCCAACACCTGCTTTCTATAGGGACGCCAGCCACTGGATTCAGGGCCCACCCTGCTACAGCATGAGCTTGTCTTAACCAACAACTCGGGTCCCCCTCTGAGGGACAGATGTCAGCACAGGCCCTGGGAGCCATAGTTCAGGCCCTCGCACCAGGTGACAGAGCAGCTTGGCATCCCGTCCCTCTGCCCAACTCTGTCCACTCTGAGGCCTGGCCTAGCTCGGGTGCACTGCTCCATGGGTAGGAGAGGACAGAGGGGCCCATGGGCAGCAGCAAGCTCCCTCAACAGGGAAGAACCACGGGCAACCAGGGGCGGGAGGTTGGGCTACTCGGGCTGCAGGGATCAGGGAAGAAAGGGAGGGCTCCAGGGGGCCCAGCTGGACGGTGGTGGGGGACACTTCAGGGGACGCTGAGGCCTCTGTGTTGGGCTGTAACCCATCTGCTTCAGCACAAGTGGCCAGAGCATAGGTTTCTACTCTGCTGGACACAAATGTCCTTTCCACACATGAGACCACAGAGGCGCTTCCCCAGGAGCTGACAACAGACACACTCTGGTGTGAAATGGGCAGAGCTACCACGCAGTTCACACCTGTCGTCTTGAGAGAAAGAGGTGGGGACTGTGACACTGAGATCCATGCTCGTGTTGAAAGAGGGCCAGTGTCCAAGGGTCTGAGTCCCAGAGGATTAGAACCTGAAAAGGACCCATCAGATTGCGGTGCTCTTGAGAGTAAAGGTGTTTGAGGAGTGGAAGACCCTAACCCTAACTCTAATCCTGAATCTAACCCTGACCCTAAGCTTTACCCTAACCCTTATACTAACCCTAACCCTAATCCTGAATCTAACCCTAACCCTAACCCTAAGCCTTACCCTAACCCTAACACTAATCCTGAATCTAACCCTAACCCTAACCCTAAGCCTTACCCTAACCCTAACCCTAACACTAACACTAATCCTGAATCTAACCCTAACCCTAAGCTTTACCCTAACCCTTATACTAACCCTAAACCTAAACTTAACCCTAACCCTAACCCTAAGCCTTACCCTAACCCTAACCCTAACACTAAGGCAGACAGAATCCTCTGCATCTGGAAGCTCAGCCGCCACCCGAGCACAAGGGCAGCCACGGTGCGGCGGTGCTGGGGCCTGGGGCCTGGAGCTCTGGGAGCCTCGGGGCCTCCCCCCCACCAGTGGCTGCAGCTGTTTCCACGCTCATCCCTCCTCATCTTTGGAATTTGCTGCCTCCAAAATTCCGGGGACCCTAGGTGAGAACCCCAAGGCCGAGTGCGGCTCTCGGGGCTCCGGAGGCCTGCTGCACCCTCATGGGCACTGGGCATTTTTCAGAAATGGGGCGTCACAACCCTCACCCGAGAGGGGCCCTGTGCTGCGTGCTGGGATACTGTCGCCTGGGAAATGCACGGTCAGAGCAGAAAGTGGTGAAGCTGGCAGGAAAATGTCTTTCCCATGAGGACGACATTGCCCCACCCAAGCCAAGGCCAGGCTGATGGCCACTGCCCCACACGGGGGACCAGGAAGTGGCAAGAGGAGGCAGGACCTTCACCAAAAGACAGTACCCCAGGGCTCAGTCTGAGGGCTAGGGGAAACTGCTGAGGAGGGACCCCAGGACCAGGAACCACTCAAGGCCAGAGGAAGACCTTGGCCCTTCCAGAGCACTGGAGGGACAACACACCCAGTGAGAACCGTCCACATAGCTACGAGGTCACAGAGGACAGGGACCCTGGGAGAGACTCAAGGAGACTCAAGGGCACAGCATCCACTGCTTCTAAACTCACCTAGATGCGCTGGAGTCTGTGACAACAAAGGCCACTGGCACTGAGGTTCCTGGGGACACGCAGTCCCCTGCCATGAGACACAGCTACGAGGAGACCCCGGAAGAAGGCAAGGGTGCAGAGGAGCCCAGCGGCCCTCTCAGGGAACCCCACAGGTGAGGACGCAAAGCACAGACCTCCCCAAACAGGACAGACGAGGTGTCTCCAAGGGAGACGGTGCGAGGGTGGTAATGAGTCACCGCTGTCCAGACCTGCCTAACAGCACACAGAGCCTCAGAGCCGAAGACGTTCGGAAGACTGGGGACACGCTAGGAGCTCAACAGCTGCTGGAGACCTTCCCACCACAGTCTACGACCACCTTCAGAAACAAGAGAGCTGGGGCACGGGCGGTGTGAGCGCCACGGTAGATTCTTGGAGTCCACATGTACTTACCAAATGCACGCCCTGATTCCCGGGGAAAGACCCTGCACACCCACAGAACCCCAGCCACAAAGGAGCTGGTATTGAGCTCCAGAGTGTCCTGCGAATTCTGAGCAAGCCCCACGGGACACGGGCCGAGACCCCAAGACCAAGTCAGAAGGTAACGATTAGAGGTGACTTGAACAGAGACAATCGGCTCTCTGCGGTTAAAAGGAAAGCCCGCCCGGTCGTTTCTGGGTGGGGATGGAAGCCGGGCTTCTTGGAGCGGCTATTTTACCCTGAAGTGGAGAAGCCTGCTAACCGCCTAGCCAGGGAGGGGTCAGCAGGGCAGCACAGCAGCGACCCAAGTGCCGCCTGATGAGAAGGCACTTCCCCGGGGCCCTCCTGCCAAGAGCCCGCAGCCAGTCCAAGCACAAGGACACGTCGGGCCCACCTGAGGGGCCTTCCTGCAGCACCCGGCCCGTAGCCCCGAGACTGCCCCAGCTTCAAACCCTGAGAAACAGCCACAGCTAAGACGAGCCCAAGGGACATGATGCCTGCGTGGCACATGGGGCCCTGCATCAGGAAAGGGGCTTTGGGTCAAGGCCAAGGGCTTCAGCTGCTGCTAACCCCCGACACAGGCTCGTCGACTGGCCAGTGGAGCAAGAGACCCAAGATGTTGATGGAGGGCCCAGGGTGGTGCCAGGGCACGGAGGCAGCTTCCAAGTTTCCAGTAAGTCTGAATTTGTTCTCAAAGTCTGAGGAAAGTGAAGAACAAGGACGAAGATAAGCCGCGTTACTAAACCCGCGTGAGGGTGATGTGGACCATCACACGTCCGTTAGACTCAGCACCCAGAGTGGTGGCACGTTGGCACGGCAGCCTGCACTGGGGCCTCTGTGTCCGAGCTGGGTGTGGCTGACCTGGTCTGCACCTGCGCGGGACAGAGATGTCTGAGGAAACCACCCGTTAGCCAGTGGCACCTGCTGTCTGCCCCCAACGTGTGCCCAGGAACGGGCACTGAGCAGCAACGAGAGGAAATGACTAACCGAAGCCATGCGAGGCGATCCTCAGAACACCACGAGCCTCTCTGCAGATACTCGGTGGCGCCTGACGGAGGCTGGGAGGCTGTCCGTACAGGGCGGAAGTGTGGAGGGTGCCGTGGGCAAGCCCCTACCCAGCCTGCGCCCCCAGACAGAGGCACACGCTGCTCAGGCTCCCACCTGGGCCCGCCCGCCCGTGCTGCAGGAGGAGGCCACTGCCACTCCAGGGAAGAGCTGTGGACAGGCAGCCTGCTGGCAGCCTCAGGGACAGTCATGGTGGCACACAATGCAAACCGCTCTGCACATGTCTCTGAGGGGGCTCATGATGGCAGCAGTGTGTCCCCTGCCCAGTGCAGTGGCTGGCCAGTCCACTCGACATTGCACAAATCACCACCAGGGCTCCAGCAAGGCCTGCTCGACAGAGGCCAACGGGAAGAGAGTCACGCAGGACAGGAGCACAGGTCATCTGGGGCTCCTGGGGGAAACGGGAACCACCTGAGGATGGAGCAGATGACGGAGTTTCTGCCAAGGGGTGCCCAGGGTCGCACGCCAGCTTGACCTCCATGGTGCCACTTCCCCCTCCCCCAGGGGCTCCCGCTGCAGCAGCTGCCCTGGTCTCCACTCCTAATGGTCCTGGATGCACAATGCAGGGTGCCAGGGTTGCCCACCACACACAACCTGCCCTCCGGCACCGCCCGTCCTTCCTGGTTGTAGGACACAGGGGCACATAGGGTGTCAGGAAAAGCGCGAGGAGGAGGAGGAGGAGGGCTTTAGGATCAGCCTCCCCTTTGACCTGCTGATGAGCAGACAGTGAACACCCACCCGCGGGACCGCGGCCTTGACCACACTCAGCACATCTGCCCTCTCCCGTGGGCTGGCAGGGGCAGGATGTGGACATTTCCTGATTAACACTGGGAGGACGGTGGCATCAGGGATTCCTGCAGGCAGCCTGCGTCTGAATCGTCACACATGCACCTCCCACGATCGATGGCTTGCAGAGAGGCGAGACGCAGTTAGTGACCCTGAGATGAGGAGTCCCCAGCCCTTGAACTGTGTGCATCTGAGCCGTCCTGGGGGAGTGCCCATCTCAACTGCAGCAGGCGTGGGCACTGCCATGCCCTGAGGGTGTCGAGGCAGCGGGACCTCGGGGAGGCTGGGTGCGGACTCTTCGCCTAGGCAGTGGTCCCCTGTCTTGGGTTGGGTGCGCACACGCTTGGTGAACGTCATTTCGGGTGTGTCTGTAGCATCTTTCTAGCTTTGCTAGCACTGGACGCACTGACCTGAGCAAAGCAGGCAGCTCCCCCTGTGGGGGTCTGGTCCAAGCCACGGGAGCCTAGAGAGAGCAAACGGAGGGTGAGCAGCAGCTGCTCTCGCGGCCGTTTCCGGGCGGGACATGGGTCTCCTGCCCTTGGCTATCCTGGGTCCCCACTGTGCAGGCAGCAGATCTCTTCCTTGAGGATCCCCAACAAAACCAGGGAACCTGCCTCCAAATGTCACCACTAGAGCCAGAAGCTCCCCTCCCAAGCCCGCCCACCTGAGCTCCAGGGTTCAGGCCCGTGGACTCCCGGAGGCACCTCACCTGGGAGCTCTGCCTCAGCCACGCGGGTGCCCAGCCATGTCTGGTCCTGTGGTGAGTCCCCGGGGGTGTTGAGAAGCCCCCATGGGCAGGGTTGCTGCTGAGACCTAGGGGTGCCTGGCTCCTGAAGTGCCTCCAGGCCATAGGCTCTGATGTGCCTGGCGCCTGGACTCTCAGCTGTCTCGTTGGACTCTCACAGAGGCGCCAACGGGAAACCCTGAAGACTGGTGGAAACTTCGAGAGGCAGAAGGAAAGCAAAGCCATTCCCGACCACAGCCCCTCCGGGGCCAGCTCTGCCTCACCTGGGCAGGCGACCTGGCGCAGGGTCTCTGAAACGGCCCAGGCGCTCTTCCATCTGACTCCCTGGCGGCCGCACCCTCAGGAGCACCTCGGGAACACCTGGAGGACTCCAGGGCCCAAGCCAAGAGGAGGGCCCAGCAGGGACACACTGGGGAGCTTCTCTGCAGTGGCCCTCAGGGCAGAGAACTGGGACACCGAGCCTCGTCCAGTCCGAGAGGGCAGCAGGGAGGGAGAGTCCTTGGCAAGGCCAAACCCCACCCTGCACCGCAGTGCCCACGGAGCATTCTGAGCAAACCTCCTGAGCCTCCAGGTGGGTCACCGCAGCATTCACAGGGCCTCAGATCCCATGACCTGGGCATCGCCAGACCCAAGTGCCACCCAGGAAGCCCCAGAGTGTGTCCCCCACACAAGAGCCGGGGTTGGGGCCCCCACCATGGCCTCTGACCAGCAGCCCCTGAGATGACCCCACCAGCCAAAGGGTGGCAGGATGTGCCCTACATCTACTGCTTTGGCATGAGGTTATTTTGAGCTGAAAGCAACTAAGAAAAGCGGGCGTCAAAGAAGTCACTCGCCCGAAAGCCGTTCACAAATGTAGGACAGCGTCCCCTCCTGCCAGGAAGCTCAAGGAGAGACGAGGCTAGACCTGCTCACAGGCAGGGGGTCCCTAGGGAACTGCACACAAACCCACTAACCCACCGGGAGCTCCCTGACCTGTCCCATCTGTGGGCTGCACCCCCGGAGCTCCCGGCTCCCTCCAGGGGAATGCCTGTGCCCGGCACCCCCAGGCACTCACGGGCCACACAGCCACCACTGTGGTCATCTTCTGTCACTCATTCGTCCTGTCAAGGAGGTCCCAGCTAGGAACCCTGAGGCAGAAGGAAAACCCTCTCTCCTCCCCTACACAGCACATGCGCTCCACAGGGCGATGGCCCCAGTGGACCCCAAGCATGTCCCTCCTCCATGGGCCCAACACCAGAGTGAGCTGCAGAGTCCAGGGGCCTGCAGGCTGACTCCGCCCCCATGCTGCTCCAGAGGATCCCCTGAACACGGCAAGCTGCACAATGGTGAACCTCTGTGACCCCAGGACTGTGATGGCCGGGCCAGGAGGCCCAGGAGGGGGCTGGCTGCGCGCCTGGCACGCATGTGTACACACACATGCACACACACTGGCAAAGGCACTCGTCAGTCTTGCTGCCGTGAGCTTCTCAGGGCACTTTATTTTTGTGTGTGGTGCTGGGGATTGACCCAGGCCCTGTGCCTGCGAGGCAAGCGCTCTACTAACTGAGCTAGGTCCCCAGCCCCTCCTGGCACTTCTTGCTAATCATTTTAGAAAATGTATGGAGGGCTCCTCATTGCAAGAATATTTAGATGTCAAAACAGTATTTAGTGCAGGAAAATACAGCAGAGCGCCCACCCTTCCTGCAGGTCAGGCGGTCCTCCTCTGACCAGCCCTCCGCTCACCTGGGGCAGCACATCTAGCAGGTGCTCTGCTGCCCCCCCAAAGCCACCACAGTGTCCCACCCCCACCCTCCACCGAGATCTTCAACCCCAGGCTAGCAACCCAGCACCAAGCCGCCTCCCCCGGAGCCCTCCTGGCTCAGCAGCTGGATCTCCAGAACAGTCTGCAGCCCTCATACTTGCCAGCCCTGATGCTCCCTCCGTGTGGCCCTGGACTGCCTTACTGTCCTCTCTCCTTAATGGCCGCAGCCCATCTTCCCTGCTGCCTGCGTTCCTCTGGGGTCCAGGCCTGTGGAGGAGGGCAGGTGGTTTCAGAGGCGCTGTCAGGTGCCCAGGATGTCAGCCATGCCGTGAGGCTGGCCACGCGGCGGCCGCCCCACCCAGCTGCCGACTCTGACCTCATCCTACGTGGAACATGACCCCGGGCAGGCAACTGGTCCCTGGCTGGGACACTGACACTCATCTGGCACGCGGATGATTAGCTCGAATTCCCCTGAAAAGGAGCACCTCAAATTAAAGACACCTACCAACCTGAGAGACGCAGTTGAGGACGCACATGTCCTCAGCCGCTAATTCCAACCCAGGCCCCAGGAGATGAAGCACAGGCCACCACGGGGACACGGAAAGGCTCAGTCTCCCGCAGCTCCCTGGGTGACCCCACCTCACCCAGCCAGGCAGCCTGGGGAGAGTGGACAGGAGCTCCGTCCTGTGTTGGGGAAGGCCCTCCGGGACAGGGCAGCTGGGCCAAGAGCCGGCAGGGACTGTAGCCAGAGGACCTCGAGCAGACTCGAACCCCAGGCCCTGCACCTGTGGATAAGGTGGGCTTTGCCATGAGGTGTTGGCCAAGATGAGGCCTATCCAGGATGCCACCACTCAGGAGGTGGATTTGGGTGCAGATGTTTGCAGGTATCTGGGATAGGCTGTGACACTTGCCTTCTGTCCCCACATCTCAGGCCTGGCTGTGCAGACCACCCACAGCCAGCTTTCCGAGAAGCCAGGGAAGGGGGAGAGGGCAGCCCTCTCCACAGCTGTCCAGTGCCCCAGCTGGGCAGCAGAGCCCCGGCCTCCCCTCCAGCACCCCAGGTGTGCAGTGGAGCCCCAGCTTGTCCTCCATCCCCTAGGTGTACAGTGGAGCCCCGGCCTCCCCTCCAGCCCCCGGGTGCGCAGCGGAGCTCCACCTGGTGGTTAGATTCGGCAGCTCCTCTGGAAGCCTTGTGTTCCCGCCCCACTGCACAGCCAGCCCCTTGGCTTCGTGAGCTCTAACTCCATGCCAGGGCCCTTCCTGCTGGACAGAGTGGGCCACGTCCGCTCCTGGTGCAACACTTGCAGGGACAGGAACAGGAAATCTAGGGAAGCAGTGCTTCCCCGGGAGACTCAACCCAGAATTCAAGTTTTCCAGCCACACTTTCCTCTTCAGGCAGGGACAGGTAATACCCATAGGAAATGCGCTGATGCAGGACGCCCACGGGGATGGGGTTCCCAAGTGCCCCCACGCCCTGCCCCTGTGGGTGCCTCCCTTCCCTCCCCAGGCTCTCCTCCCAGGGCTGCCAAGTCAAATCTGCATCAGGCTTCAAAGCCTGGCACCTGCTTCACAGGCCAGCGCGCCTGACCTGCCAAGTTCTGAGTCCGTCCTCCAAAGGCGAGTTCCAGGAGCTGGATCCCTGAGCCCCAGTATGACCCTGCCCCCGCCGCCAGTTCCTTATAGAAAGGAGGGGTGAGAAAGCGCTCCTCCCTCCCTCCCCGCAGCTTCCCTCCCCCTCCCTCTCTCTCCGGCTCCCTCTATTTCCCCAGTTTTCTCTCCCTCTCCCTGTCTCTCCCTCCCTTCCTCTCCCCTCTCTCCCCCTCCCTGAGTATAGCAGTACCTAGGGACACATTCACCAGGGTGTGGCCCTGAGGATCCTCTGCAGATTTTGATCAAGTCTTTGTGGGGCCTGCGTCTTCTTTCTCCTTGAGTAGATGCCCAGGAGTGTAATTTTGCATGTTTAACTTTACAGGAAAATGCAAATGCTTTTCCAAAGTGGTGAATCTGAATCGTCCACATTCCTCCCAATGATGCCAGCTGGCGCCCGTGACAACATCCTTGTCCACACTCGATGCTGTCAGACATGTGAACTTGGCCATGCTGGAGGGGCCGTGGATCTCATTAGAGGCCAGTTTGGTCTCCTGACCTTATGGTGATGAGCTCTGCAGGGGCCTCTTTTGTGAAGCATCAGTTCTGGCGGTGAGTTTTAATCAAGCAGAATGTATTGACCTTTTTCTTTTTGCTTTTTGTGTCTTATCTAAGAAATGTTTGCCTATTCCAAGGTCACAAAGGCTTTCTTCCATAGTTGGGGGGAATTTGTTGCTTTAGTTTCTCCACGGAGATCTATGATCTCTTTTCAATCACTGTTTTAGTGTGGTGTGGAATAAAATTGAAATTCATTTTCTTTCCATGCAGATACTAGTTTTTAGGCCTGATTGTGGACTCTCCATTCTGTTCCATCAAGCTATTTATCCTTGTACCAATTTCACATTGTCTTGTTTACTGCAGTTTCATAACAAATCTTAAAATAAGGTAGTGGAAGTCCCCCAGCTCTGATTTTTCTATCCAAAAGTATTTTCTCTATTTTTGATCCTATGCATTTCTAAATAAATTTTGGAATCAGCTTGTAATTTCTACAAAAAGGCTTCTGGAATTTGTGGGGATTCCGTTGACTCTACACACCACTTGGATAGAACCAAAATCTTAACAGTCGAATCTTCTGATCCATGAACATTGTATGTCCCTCCTTCCCTTCCAGTCTTCTTTAAGTTTCTGTTGCTGTGCATCACCAATGTCAGTGTAAATGTCTCCACACATTCTTGGGTGTCTCTTGTTCGAGATGCTCTTGTAAATGAATTTGTTGTTTGAAATCGCCAGTGCAATCTTCCTTGATGTGGCCATTTACAGTTAATGATGACCCTGTCTGAGTCACATTTTGACACAGGGAACTACATCAAATCCTTCCAATGACTTTCCAGTGGAATGGGAGGTCACCAGGTCCTGGTGGCAGCCATCTTCAGGTGCACACCCACATGGCTTGCACTGGGAACCTGCACAACCCACACCAACCCCAGGCCAAGCTCTGCCTGCTGGCCCCCTCTGCTGACCCACTCCTCAATGGCACACTGTCCTCCACACTCCCTCCCTGGTCCACTCTGACCACCGCCTTGGCTGGCCAGGCTGCAATTCCATAGACCACCACCAGCTCAGGTCTCGACCTTGGGCATCATGTTGTCCTTTAGTGACGGAATCTGTGTTCACATCCTCTCAGCTTCCCCTGAACAAATAGCATCCCAGTTTTTCTTGACCTCTCACATTACTTGGGACTTCTACATATCCAGCAAGGCTGGGATTAACTAAAATCATACTGTTGCCAGAGTCCCATTTACAAAGCCACCACAGCCCTGTAGCAGCCAGCTGCAATGAATAAGGGCACCTCAGAATTGATGCTGCTGGTCACCCCAGCTATGACTTTGCCTTTTGTCCAGGAGCCCTGGCACTTCTGAATACTTCACAGCAAGTGTGGCCTCATGGGTGTGCTACTGAGATCAGCCAAACAGGCATTGACTTAGTGACCCTCCTCCAGGTGAGGGTTCCTTGGATGCCTGATGGGAAGTGACCAGGCAGATCTGAGAAGGCCTCAGCACAGGCAGAGCCGGGCACCAGAGCCCCTCCTAGGCAGGAACGCACTCACCTTACCCACTGGGAACTAACCCCAGAATCACGAGTGCCTACTTGGGGTGTCCTGCCCCATGATGAAATGTTCCCAGAATCCAGTGGCTGACTGGCTCCTGGCGGGAGCCCCACCCAGGTGCACAGCCTGTGTGCACTGGGCCTGACTTCAGTAACTAACCCATCTGCTCCGGGGGCTCCCCAGGAGCACCAGCATCCCCACAGACTGGCCGGGACCCGCTAGCCAGGCTCCTCAGGAAGCCCGCCTGAGCGTCCTGTGTCCCCCAAGGGCCCGTCAGCTCCTCCCACTCATTCTTCAACAACGGAACTTCCCAGGGCCACTCGGCACACTGGACCGTCTTTGTATTTTGTTCTAACTGAGGAACAACAGAGGAGTAAGAGGAATTCATCTGTATTCACGGCATCAATGATTTAATGTGAAGAGAAGGAAGGGAGAATGCAGCGTCCACACGTGCAGATCTGGTTGAAATGTATTGCTTCTGGTGAAGACTTCTGAGGAGGAGTCTGCTGGTCTATTTTAAGAGCAGGAGTGGGCCTGGGATGTGGTTGCTGTGTTTTCTACATAACGACCTCGAAAAGATACAACTTAGGAAGGAAATACATCAAAAAATTAACAGAAGCTGTCTCTGGGCAGCCGCATTACAGACGGCTTACCCTCGTTTTCTCCTTTGCATGTTTCAGTATTCTGAAAACTTTCTGTAATGAGCATTTTTTTGGTTCTATAATAAAAACATGCTTTCAAACAAAGACAGAGTCCAAGTTGCAGTCTGAGAGTTACCATACCTCTGGGCAGAGAAGGCTAACAACCTGGGCACATTTCTCAGGGCAGGCGGCAGCCTCCAACCTGCTCCTCAGATGGAACTTGTCCCCATGGATGAGGTTTGGCTCCCTGGAGCTGAGGCTGGGAGCCCGAGGCTCAGGTCTGCGGGAGCCTCCGATTGGTCTCCCCAGGGCTGAGATACCTCTCCCAGGTACTGAGGGCAGAGAGGAAGATGAAGGTCTCTCTGGCACTGGATGCCACATGTGAAGTGTGACCCTCACAGCCCAGGACTGTGAGACACAGACAAGGAGCTGGAGTCTCTGTCCCCGAACACGGAGCCGTGATGGCCGCCCCTGCGTGGAAGGCTCAGGCCCAGGCAGTGCCCAGCTGTGTCCTCACAGGGCAACAGGAGGGCCAAGGACCAAGCACATGCAGGAAGGTCCTGGGCCACCTGCTAACGGGTCTGAACACCTCCCACAAGGGACAAGAGCCCTCGTGGTCAGGAAAGCTGTGCTAGAGATGTTCTTCCCCACACAGCTTTTATTTATTTATTTATTTATTTGTGCCTGGGATTGAACCCAGGGGTGCTCAACCAAGAGCCACATCCTCAGCTCTTTTTTGTGTGTGCGTGTGTGTGTGTGTGTGTGTGTGTGTGTGTGTGTGTGTGTTATTTAGAAACAGGGTCTTGCTGATTTGCTCAGGGCCTCACTAAGTTGCTGAGTCTGGCTTTGAACTCGTGATCCTCCTGCCTCAGCCTCCAGAGCCACTGGGATTACAGGCATGTGCCACTGTACCTACCCACCCCCAGGTTTTTTAAGGTGTAATTGACAAATAGAACTCGATTTTCTCAAGGACAGCGCCGTGATGGCTTAGCGCACATACACTGTGAAATGGTTTAGCTGAGAGCTGATCAGCCATCCACTCAGCACAGCCCCGACTGCCTGTGTGGTGGGGGGTCTCCAGCCTACACATGGTGCCCTGACTGCAGTCAGTTAGGCCCTGACCACCCCACATCCACTTGGCCCCCTTTGGCCCACGTGCCACGGCCCTGCCCAGCCCTGGCAGCCACCCACCACACTCGGGCTCCAGGACCCACTCAGCCAGGCTCCTCCAGGTTCACCTGTGCGGCTGCACAAGGCAGGACTCCCGCCTGTCTGGAGGCTGCACTGAGTTCCTCTGTGCACAGACACCATGTCTTCGGATCCGCTCACCCGTCCACAAGCCCGCTGGCTTCCTGGGGATCTTCTCAGCATGGCGAAGCTCTGCTCATTTCAATCTGCAGAAGTGTAGCTTCTCAGCTCCACCAGGAGGGACTGGGGCTCCCAGGAGATCCCTGAGAAGCCAGGGGCTTCAGAGCAGGCAGTTCTCAGAAAACAAGGTCATGAGATCTAAGGAACTAGAGGCAGAACTGTGCTCCACCAGGACCTGCCCATGCAAGAGGTAACCGTCCTGAGGGCCAGCCGGCACACCGCAGGACGGCAGGACTCCGCCTCAGTCGCACCCGCACTGAACTCGGTGCCAAACAGTGGCTCCAGGGGCCAGCAGCAGAACTACCTCCACGACCATGGGCATTGGGAACTTTCCCAACGGTCCCCTTAGTCCTGGAGGAGAGCCTCCCACCCCCAAGGCGTGAGCATGATCTCTGTGTGAACAAGTGGTTAATTAGACAATTCTTCTGGTTATTTAAAATGCACTCTGCTTTTAAAAAACCAAGTAATCACAATATAGAAATCACAGCATTTGTAATATGTCAACTCATTTTCCAGCATATTTTTAGAATAATGGATTTGCATAATTTATTAATATGCCTCTTTTAATTTCATTCATAAATAACTGCATCTTCACTCTCACCTGACAGACAGGAAAGGCTGCAAGAGCCAGAAAGCATGGGGACTGCCCCACCGTTTGGAGGACGATCTGGAAGCTGAGGCTCTGTGGGTCCTGGGGAGCTGCTGTCTGTGGGGCCACCCAGCCGGGTACAGGGCATCGTGCTAGCCTGTGAAAAGCAGCTGTATTTTTGATCAATGGCACAAATTGTAAACACCCATCAAAGAGGCAGGAAGAGAACCAGGGCATTTCCCTGAGGCCGCAGCACTTGGCTGAGGTGGTCACCAGCTGAATTTCAGAGTCACATGGCCACCAAGGCCACACAGATGGACCACAGAGGACTTTCAGGTCCCCTCAGGACTGAGGCTGTGGGGCCCACTGGAGCAGCTCTCAGCCAAGTCCCTCTCAGGGAATACGCCCCAGCTAAAGAGCACTGCAGCCCAGGTCGGGTCCCCAGGTCGGGTCCCCCAGTCAGGTCCCCAGGTCACGTTCCTGGGCAGCTCCCCGGGAGGCACCCACACTCAGAGGTGCTGCCAGGATGGAAACTGGCCTGGATGGGGCAGGCCTTCCAGGCCTGCAGGGCAACCAGAGAGGCAGACTGTCCCCGGGAGGAGCCCCCACCCCTGGCAGCCCCAGCCCTGGGTTGACTGTGCTGCAAGTCAGACCTGCAGGCTCCTTCTGGGGTCACCTCCTGTCCTGCCCTTCCTCCCAGAGCCCCCAGGGAATGGGGACGGAGAGCCGGCCTGACCAGGCCCCTGGGTGGAGGTCCTGGAAGGCAGGAGCCGCTCTCCCACAGCTCCGCGACCCAGGGGTGAACCTGAGCTGGCCCAGCCCCACCACCCTGCCCCTCCAGGGAGCTGCCCGGGAAACAGCACCTGTGTCCATCTCCGTCCCTGTGAGCTGTGAGGGCAGACAGCCCTCACTGTGGGTCTGAGGCTGAGAATCAGGCAGGCCCAAGGCTGGGCCCTCCGCTGACCCCACATGAGGCCCAGCACAGGGCCCGAGGGCATCGCTGCCTGCAGAACCAGAAACGACCCCGTCCTGTTAGCCCTTCTTATTAGCAGTTCCAGAACATAAATAAATCGAGCCTATGATCTGTCAGAATCCAGCTTCTCTCATACCAAGAACAGGCCCGTGCGCCTCTCAGAGCCTTGAAGGCCTTGCACCTGGGAGCTGCCATGGTGCCACCAGGCCCCAGCAGGGTGGGCATGAGGCCTGGCTCCGCCCTGGGCCGTGTGTGGGGCAGGGGTCCTTGAGCCAAGCGTCCCTGGCCAAGCACACCACGGGGACTGTGCCAGCGTTTACTGAATGGGATGCAGGCCAGTCCTCAAGGCCCCACCAGCGTGTGCAGCACCTTCAGCCAACCCAGGAAGAGCCCGGGCTGCTGGCTGCCCCCTGCTGCCCCTGCCCAGGCCCGGCAGGGAGCCTGCTCTCCCTAAGCCCTGAGCCGCAGCTCCAGGGACAGTGGCCCGAGCCTGGGAGACGGTGACGCCGGGTCGCATATTTACTTAATTTCACATTAGGCTCCTCAAATCCCTAAATCAACAGTGGGTTCTATAAACTGTTGCATAAGAGGAAAATCAAAGCCTGGTAGATCCGTGGTCCAGGGAGAGGATTTGGGCGCAAAGGTGGTGGCCCAGCGCCACCTGCAGGGAGGCTGCTGCAGAGCTTGACACCTGCAGGGACCGAGGCCACCTCCCCCTCTGCCCGCTGCCAGGGCCCAGAGGGAGAGGGCCACCACCACTCAGGCCCCCTCACTAGAAGTGTAGGGGATTAAGTGCGTCCTGCTCAAGAAGGGCTTCATCATCCGCTCTTCCACACTTAGCAGAATTTCTCAGCTACCCACGAAGAGTGGCCCTTCCGAGGGCTGTTTGCGGGGCAGGCCTGAGCCCACACGCTGCTCTGGGGCTGGCAGCAGTCCTCCTGCACACCAGCTTCGGTACCTCTGCTGACGCTGGACTCTCCCATTCCCTGAGCAGGACACACATGCCTGGGTGGCCCCCAAGACCATCCACCCAGATACTGCTTGGCCACCCTGCCCAGGTGCTGCCCAGGTGTCGTCCACACAGATCTCATGAGAGGCTCTGCTGGAGGAAGCCCAGGCCTTGGGAGCTTCCCAGGCCTCCACCCTGGAGGTGACCTCCCCCAGAGACCGCCTCTGCTGGACAGGTAAGACACAGGACCCTGTGTTTCCCCCTGACTCCCAGGTCTGCTTGGCCCCTGATCTGGGGTCCTCCCTGCCCTGCTCAGTGGTCACCCTCGGCAGTCAGGTTCTGGCAGAGGACCCAGGCCCAAGTCCTGTGTGGGACCAGCATCGGGGCCTGGCTGCCCTAGGGCTAGGCTTCGGCAAGAGCTCTCGGGTGCCTTCCAGTCCAGGCCAGGGATGCTGGGCTCTGAGGAAGCAGCATCTTCTCCTGGGTCCAGCTCCCCTGCGCCCAGCATCCTCCCTCCCACAAGCCAGCAAGGCCCATGGCCAAGGGCTGTGGGTCTGCCCAGCTACACTTCTGGGCTGGGGTACTGCCAGGTACTGCCATCAGAGGTCCTTGCTTTCCCCTCTGTCTTCTCAAGGTCCCCTTATTTGACACCATATGCCAAACCACCTCACGTCGGGTCCACGTCCCGCACTTCAGAGCGGGGTGGCTTAAACCCTTAGGGCCAGCTCCGTGACACAGCTTCTGAGATGTGACTGCAGGACCACAGAGCAGAAGGAAGGAGGCTCCTCATCATCTAAACACTGCTGGCCACCATAGGACCCTCAACAGAGTGACAGAGCCACCAAGGAGAAGAAAACAACGAGTACACTGTACTCGTACACCTGGCTGGTTTTAATCCTGAGTATACAAAGAAGTCAGCAGCAAATCACAATCCAGTTCAAAATCAGGCCAGGGACCTGAGAGAACTGGAGGCAGAGTCACCCCAGACTCCACAGGCTGAGTGCTCCTGGGGTCGGGCTTCCTAGCGGACAGGGTTTGGTGGGCTGTGACCGGGGGTTCCCGACTTGGGTTATGCCCTCCGTCCCTCTGCCTGTGCACGTGAGGTCCGGCTGAGCAGGCAGCTGTGTGCAGGTCAGCAGGAGCCTTCCTGGAGCCCCCATGCCAGCACCACCTCCCGAACCGTGGGAACACGGGGACCCCATCCCAGCAGCTCCTTCCAGTGCCCAGCACTCGGGCAGGTTGAACAGGTGTTTCTCCGAAGGTGTTCAGATGGCCAGAAAGCACAGGGAAGATGCCCAGCAGCCCTGTCACTAGGGAAGGGCACGTCAGGGCCACAGAGAGATCGTTTCACCGCCCACAGGGATGGCCACTACGTATCTGTCCAAACAGAGAGAGCAGCAGACGTTGGCAGCACCGGGGACATCAGGACCCCACGCCCTGAGGGCCAATGCAGCTGAGGCTCCTCAGACATACTGACCATTGAATCAGCAGGTCCAGCAGCCCCGTCTCCCGTGTGTGCAAAGGAGCTGAAACAGTCATGAGGAGGTGACAGTGTTAGTCACAGCAGCCAGGCGTCCACTGCAGGTGACGGCCAAACAAGATGTCCACGCAGTGGAATGTCACCCAGTCTTGAAGGAAGGAAAGCTAAAGTGGGTGAATGTTGAGAACCAGCCAGGGACGTGGACCGGCCATGGGGGCAGGGGCTGCAGGAGCCAGGGACGTGGACCGGCCACAGGGCAGGGGCTGCAGGAGTCCATGGCTGCCGGGCACCTTGTGTGGCCACATTCCAAGGCGGGGGATGACAGGTCCTGGAGATGGTGGGATAGCACACAATGCTTGGATGCCACTGGACAGTCCACCTCAAAGCAGTCACATGGAAAGTCTTATGGCACATGGATGTCCCCACCGTTCTTATGATGAGGTGCCGTTACGCGGGTCCTTTCTATCTCCCTCATCTGGGGTTTTCCAGTTGTCTAGGAAGAGGACTGAACCAGGCCTGGGCTCCACCTGCTCAGGTCAAGACAGGCGAGAGCAGGGGCTCCTGCTGGGGAGAGTCCACTAGAGCACACGGGCCCCCAGTGACCCTGACCAGGCCACAAGGAGGCCCACATCCAGTCCCCACCCACCACCTCCAGGAGGATGGAAGGCCACCGCTGCAGCATCTGGGGAACTCTGAGGACACCGCGTGTCCTGCCCACCGGCAGCCACCAACACATTGGGCGGTTTAGTGCCCCCGATTGCGGAGGGCCCTCCAGGACCTGGCGCTCAGGCAGGGGAAGAAGTCCTACAGAGGCTCCTGGGCTCCCTCCCCACCGCCCAGCCAGCCTCCTCACCTCTGTTCCCCAAGACCACAGCCTGAGCCAGCCCTGGCGGGTGCATCCAACCAACAACAGGGGTCTATCAAGTGTTTGGGCCGGGCTGCGTTCTCTCCCCTCGGGCAGATGGCCCAGGGCCTTTCCTCAGCCACCCTGCTGTGCTCTGCTTTGGTGGCTGAACTGTCCATCTCCACACTTTGTGTTGAGGTCACAGGCCACACAGTGGACAGGCAGAAGCTCAGGCCACCCCATCCTAGAACATCCATCTACTCCCCCAGCAGACTGCTCCTCACCTCCTCCAGGAGAGCCTCCCTGCTGTACATGACCGTATCCACTGGCCTCTCCCTGGGCCAAAGTAGAGCCTGGGCCCCAAGGGGCTGAAGGACAGCCTCCTGCCCCGCCCACTGTCTCCTCTGCAATCTCAGGGAGTGCCCTGGCAGGACGTCTGCATCTTCAACGCTGGGACCAGCCTCGGGCACAGGCAAGGCCCCGCCTATGTGCCCAGCCCCGGGTGGGACTGAGGGCAGGGGGCAGGGGTCTCTGGCCTGTCTCCAGCCACCTGAGACTCCCCGAAGCCCAGAAGCCAGGGAAGGGCAGCCAGCTGCTGGGTGCTCCAGTATCGTAGGCAAGGGGTGAGATGGGGCAGAGCCTGGCTGAGGGGGCTCCACACCAGCTGCTCCAGGCTGAGTTCATGCCTCCTGTCTAGGGAGGACATCAGAGTGCCTGGACTTGCATCCACTGTCCCTAGAAGGACCTACCTGTGCCCACAGCCTCCTGAGCCTCTGGAGACCTGGGTCATGGCGCAGGCCTCCCTCTGCTGTTCTGATATCTGGGCGCCTGCCCCGGGCTGGGGTAACTACGGGCCTGGGCTGCAGGACAGCTGTCCCCCACGAGGCGAGCCCTCCCAGGGCCTGTCTGCTCTCCGTGCCTCGGAGGGTTGGGCAAGGTCTCCACCCCCACCACATCCACCCAGCTGCCCCTGCAGGCTGGCACCATAAGGTCCAAATAGGCCATGCCCCCTGCCAGGTGTGGGGCCAGAACCACAGGACCCTGGCGCACAGGCAGGCCCGCCAGGTGACAACTCCTTCTGTTGTGGGGACAGAGGAGGCAGGACACCCGATAGGAAACAAGAAGCAGCTTTCTTTGACTGCAGTTGGTTCAGAGGGCAAAGCTTTCACTGTAAACAATTAATCCCCCTGAGCCCGAGTTGAGGCAGTTTCAGGACTTTATACCCAGCGTGTTGGGGAGGCCTCAGAGGCTCGCAGTCTGCAGAAGTTCACACACAAGCAGCTTTTCTTTCACTGTTCTGGGCAAGTTAACCCTTCAAGGACAGCCTGGGAAGGGGAGAGCAGCTGCTCCCCTCTCTCCTCCCCTGCCAGCTGCGGCCAGGGAGCCCAGTGAGTAACAGCTTCTCTTCTCTCTGAAATGTGAGCACTCTGTGAAGCTCCAGCTCCAGGCCAGAGGCCTTGTGAAGGACCTGTCTTTCCTACCACACTTGGCATTTGCAGACACATTTCCCACTTTAAAAAAAAAATTATGAACCATTATATTGTTAGTACACTAGATAGTCCAAAAATGTTTCTGAAAAACTAGTAAAGGGCGTTCAGCACCTGGAGTGCTGATCTCCTTCAGGCTGGTGGCCAAGTGAGACAGAGCAACAGGAAACAGGAAGTTTAACTACACTGGACCCTTTGGTAGAGACTCTGCTGATAGTCCTAAGGTCAATGATGGTGCAGACTTCTGGAGAAGCTTCATTAAGACTTTTTGTGGAGTAGGGGGGCCACTGCACTTCCTCGCAGCCCTCCTGGGCCCGCTCCCCTCTCGGCCTCAGCGAGGAGTAGCCTCCCCAGTCCGAGGTCCCCGCAAGTGGGGCACTGAGTGACGGGGCTGTGTGGCCACTTTACACCCAGACACTGTGAAATGGGAAATTGGCCCTCAGAGATTGAGGCGAGATGGCCAGGGTCTCGGGGCACGAATTCTCTGTGTTTTCCAAATAGCTCCATTTATTACCTACTGAGCATTTACTTGAACCTCTTGTGGTCTGAAACATTTTTCATTTTCTGTTTATCAAGGAACTCAGTTTCCACGCAGAGCGGCTCTCGACGCACAGTGGAGCGGAGAGGCGTTTGCTCACCACAACCCAGCACTGCGCTGTGGCACCAGGAAGGCAGTTGCCCAGTCTCCCCCAGGACCTCTGCCTGGAGGGGAACTGCCAGCCCAGAACTGTCCGAGCACCAGAGCCACCCTGGCCCCGCCCCAGGACCGCATCTGGCCTAGCCTGGATGGGTCCCTCCTCGGCCCCAGGTTCTTCCTGGTGTGAGGAGTTAGATCTAAACGCCAGCATCTGACCCTCACCCCAGGCCTGCCAGCAGCAGCTGTCACCACCCATGGTACAGCTGACACATGCAAAGCTCAGAGAAGTCTAGAGTCTTGCCCAAGGCCACACAGCTCTCCAAAGATGATCTGGCTCCAGAACCAGGCACTGGCTATGCAGGAACATCCCCTCGATGAGGCGTGAAGGTCAAGGTGACAGTGCCTGCTGAGAGCCGCCCCAAGGGCCAGGCGCAGGCTCACAAGGGGTGCCGCAGGGCACAGGTGCTGCCATACCACACAGCCCTCGAAGTGTCCTGCAGGAGATGGAGCTGGTGTGGCAGGAGCCGAGGGCAGCCCCAAGGTGGGAACTGAGGACGGTGCCTCAGCACAAGGCACAGGAGGAGGGGTGTCAGCGAGCCTGCTGCCCCTGGACTGGTGACAGGGGCTGGGCCAGGACATAGGGAAGAGTGACACCAGTCTCTGGGGTGTGCCTGGGGTGGCTGCCCACAGAGAATCCGCGGGGAGCTGTGTAGACTCTGAGCATGGAGGGACAGCCCAGCACAGGCAGAAAACAGGAGCTCGGAGCTCCCCACGTCTAAAACAAAACTGAGGCTCCAGCCTCCTGGGTAAACTTCCTGGGAATTAATTTCTGAGATAAATTGTTCTGGAATTGCTCGGTCCATCTCTTCTAAGCCCCCAATGTTTTTCTGATTAGGCGTTTTCATCTAGACGACCTGGTGTTGACTGGCATCTCAATCCCCGCAGTATTGACATCTGCCAGGGCGCATGGTTTATGGGCCGAGTATGAATTCCTAGCCGATGGCGGTGTGCAGATTGAGCCGTGCGCTGGTGAGATGAGACAGGGCATGCCTCCATCGGGAACGGGCTTGGGCAGTGGGCATGAGGGCCCCGGGCAGGGAGGGGCCTCCAGGGACCAGGCCTGGTTGGGGGAGATCCCGGAGCCCGTGGGGGCACAGGAAACAGCTTCGTGGGCTCATGCACCTGCCTGAACGCACAGGTGGGTCTCGGGGCCCAGATCTGGCTCCTGTCCTCCAGGAGACACCACAGCAGGGACTGTGATGAACGGGACATGTAGGGACCGCAACAGGCCCCAGGCCACCTCAGGCTTCGGATCTTCTTCAAGGGCCGATTCCTTGGTTAGGGAGAACCAACCAGGAAGGGCACAGTGGGTCTGAGGAGGTCGGCTGCTGCCATCACGTGACCACAGACACAGAACAAGGGCCCACGAGCCCCACAGTGAGGGGCGCATGGGGCCTGCTGGGCCCTGGGACTGTGGGCTTGTGCTGCGTCCTGCAGAGGCTGAGGGTGTGCGCAGCTCCACAACCAGGAAACGGTCCTGCTGTCCACCTGTCAGGGAGCCCAGGGGCGGAGGCCAGCAGAACGCAGGATGTGTCCCAGAGCAGAGGCTCCTCCCCAGGTCAAAGGTGGCAGGAGAGCCCAGCCCCCAGATCCCAGGTGCCCCCAGATGCGCCTAAGCCCCTGTGCACTCTGCCACCCCCACCACCTGCCAGAAGCCCGAGGGAGCTCACTCACGACCCACAGGGCATGGCCTCAGTGCCCCCTGCCCCGGGCAGCCAGCTCACCTGTGGCGGGGGAGCCGTGGGAGGGTGGGGCTCAGGTTTGGCAGAGCTGGCCTGACACTTGTGTAGCACCAGGGAGGGACGGCCGGTCTCCTGGGACCCTCGTGGTTTGCAGATCATGCAGCCCACCTGCAAAGCTGTCCCAGGAGGCCTGCCCAGCCCAGCTCTGGCAAGCAGCTCGCAGCTGTGCTCCCAAGGGTGCTGGGGCCCTCCTGCCCAAGTGCACAGCGTGGCACACCGCACCAGCAGCCGGCGCTCACTGCTCGCGGCTCCTGCTTGCTTCTGTTTCGATTTAAAAATTCACTCACCATAGAGAAGACAACGGGATGGAGACGCTGATTACCCTGAGCATCATCACAAAGGCTACAGGAATCACAGCGTGCGTGCCTCGGAACTGCTCATCCATCAGGAAACAAACTCAATTAGGGCTGAGGTGGGGGCTCAGGGGCAGAGCACTTGCCTTGCATGTGTGAGGCCCTGGGTTCAGTTCTCAGCACCGCATATAAATAAATGAATAAAGTAAAGATCCATTAACAACTAAAAAATTTTTAAAAAATAAATAAACTCAGTTAATAAAAATTCTACAATCAATTAATCCAGGGAGAAAATGGGAAAAATTCTTTTTTTCCCCCATGGTGGGGGCCAAAGCGAGGACCTCACACATGCCAGGCGGGTGCTCTGCTCCTGAGCCACATCCCAGCCCGTGAAAAAGGATTCTCAGAGCGGAGTCGGGGGCAGGAAGCACAGCAGGAACTGAAGCCTGGCGAGGAGCGTGAGCTTCTTTGTCACCCTGACATCTGTGACATGTGCCCTGGGGCTCCTGGCTGAGGAAGGACACCCCACCACCAGATGCCAGCCACAGGGACCAAAAGAAACCAGGAGGAAGCCCAGAATCCGGCTGAGAAGGAGCACTGGAGACCCCGCCCTACCCTGCCCAGCTGCCCCGCCCAGATCCCTGCGGGCGGGTGAAGGTCCCTGCGGGTGGGTGGAGGCCTCTGCTCAGCGGGAGGCAGCTCACACCAGGCTGGCAGCTCCACCTGGAGGGGCCCAGCCCGAACTCTGGTCCAGACCAGCCTCCAGCCTCCTGGCAGATGGGGAGCAGCCCCCAGTCCAAGCCCCTGGCCTCCTGAACAAGCTCTCAGCCAGGAGAGAGGACACAGTGAAGCCCCAAGGGCCTGGACTCGCCATTCTGAACTCACCCCCCATCTGCACCTTGGTATCTGACCCCATTGTCCAGAGGCAAGGCTTAAACATGAATCTGAAGACAGGAACCAGCAAAGTGGGTCTGCTGAGAGGGTTGGATGGTTCCTGCATCCAGCAGGGGCCCCTGCGCCGCAGGAGAGGTTCCTGACCCAGGAGGGACCTCTCACCCAGGAGAGACCCCAGAACCTCCAGAGAGACTCCTGATTCAGGAGAGATCTCTAAATCCCAGGAGAGACCCCAGAATCCCAGGAGATACCTCTGACCCAGGAGGAACTCCAGCACCCCAGGAGAGACCCTGACCCAAGAGAGACCCTCATACTCCAGGAGCAGCAAGGCCCAGCTTCTCACCTCTGCCCAGGACAGCACCCACTGCCTTCACCCGGCATACACCCAACAGGAATAAGGGCTGGTGTCTCCCAAAGGATGCCTGTGACAGAGACTCCAAGACAGAGGGTCCTGCAGGGAACACTGGGTGCAGCCTGGGCCGTGGACAGCAGCCAGCAGAGCTGCAGTAGCACGTGCCTTTCCCTCCCACCTGAGCCTCCAGGAAGCTTCCAGAACTCTCCCTCAGTGACCATGCCCCCTTGCCCTTCTGCTCCGACACAAGGCAGCTCTGGCAGCAGTGCTGTCTGGCTGCTCTCCACGAGCTTATACCAGGCTCCCTCCTCACCCAGTGCTGTCACCTGTTGCCCACGCAGGCACACAGGCCAGGCCTGGCACTGAGACCGTTTCCTGTTTCCAGTCAGGCCTGGGGCACAGAGGATTCGGGCTCTGTCACAACCACCCATCAACTCTCCCAACACCTGGCTCCAGATGACTCCCAGCAGGAGACTCTAAAACCCGCTGGATACAAATCAAAGGAAAGCCAGGACCAGCGCCTCGCTCGTGCCACACGTGGAGTCCTCAGAAACAGCTGGCCAGCTTGTCTCTCCCTGACCCGAGTCGGCATGTGAAGGCCAGATATCTACCGAAGCTCATTTCCTTGGCCATGAGGCTTCCAGAATGCCTGTGCCCCTCAGTCACGATCAGCCCATCATTACCGTGCCCTGCCCTCCAGGAAGGGCTGCCCCTGCCCACAGTGGGCGCAGAGCACGGAGCTCAGAAGGCAGTGGCAAGCCCTGCCTACCCCTCGGTGGACACCCCAGTTACCTTCCCAGCGGAGGCCAGGAGATGCCAGTGATAACAGCAGCCAGCACAGGCAGTCGCACTTCAGTCTAGTTCAGCAGCACCGGTGGGACTCCAGAGTCCAGCACGAGTTCCCTAAGTGACAGCTTCAAGTACACACCTCGTGCTGGCCCTGGCCTCCACCAATCACAACACAGATAACACAAGCAACATCAGCAGGGACCAATCACTGCACTTCTTTCAAGGCCAGTCTGTGATTGGGCCCCAGGCACCTGTAGTCATGCAGTGCAGACTGCGAAGCTGGGTCCCTGTGGGGGTCCCAGTGACCAGCTCCAGGACCACTTGGCAAAAATGGATGAGAGAGGAGCAGTCAGCAAGGATGGGGTGCAGCAGAGAGACACGAATGGAGCACTCTGGAGTTAAAGGCCACTGGCCTTAAGGTCAACCAGAGACAAGACCTGGGGGACTGGCTACATCCCCGGGGACCTGGCTGAGAGGACAGATGGACACATCCAGAGGAGGGACGCCAGAAAACCATCACACAAGGAAGTTCCCAGACATCTCACGACTTGAAAGTGCAAAGGAGGAAATGTTGAGAACTGACCCAGCCCAGGAGGAGTGTGGTGGTTCCCCAAGGACAGACAGCACCATCTGGATGCAGTCGCAGGAGGCAGCCCTGCAAGCCAGCTGACAAGCCCCTCATTAGTGTTCAGAGCCGCAGCCCCCATTAGGTCACACAGCACCTGTTAAAGGGCGCTGAGCTCACTGCACATCCCCATCTTGTTTTTTCTTTTCTTTTTTTTTATATTTTTTTAGCTGTAGATGGACACAATGTCTTTATTTTATTGCTCTGTATGTGGTGCTGAGGATCGAACCCAAGGCCTCACACATGCGAGGCAAGCACTCTACCACTGAGCCACAATCCCAGCCCCTGTTTTTTCTTTTTATTTTCTTTTTTTTCCATTTGTTCTTTTCAGTCATACGTGACTGTTATAGTTTGGATGTGAGGTGTCCCCCAAAAGCTTATGTGGGAGACAATGCAAGAAGGGTCAGAGAAAGAAGGATTGGATTGTGACCCTCTTAACCAATCAGTGAATTAGTCACCTGATGGGATTAACTGAGTGGTAGCTAAAGACTGGGGGGTGTGGCTGGAGGAGGTGGGCACTGGGGCCTGGCTTTGGGGTGTATATTTGTGTCGGCGAGTGGAGTCTCTGCTTTCTGATCATCACAGGAGCTGCTTCCCTCTGCCACACTCTTCCACCATGATGTCCTTCCTCATCTCAAGCCCAGAGGAGTGGAGCTGCCTTCTGTGGACTGAGACCTCTGAAACCATGAGCTCTCAAATAAAATTCCCCCCCTCTACAATTGTGCTTGTCAGGTCCTTTAGTCACAGCAGCAAAAAGGCTGACTAAAACAGAAATTGGTACCAGGAGTGGGGTTGTTGCTGTTATTAACCTGACCGTGTGGTTCAGAAGCTTTTGGAGCATTTTGGAATTGGTGGGAGGACTTTTGAGATGTTTAGGCAAGCGAGATGGATAGGCTGTAGATTGTTATATGTGAGCTTAATGGCCAATTCTGATGGAAGGTCAGAAGACCAGAATGCCAGTAGGACTGCAGACAGTGGAGACAGGGCTCAAGAGGGTTCTGAGGAGGACTCAACTGGAGCTTGGAGGAGAGGTCGTTCATGTTATGTTCTGGCTGAGAAGTTGTCTTCATTTTGCTCACGTCCTGAGACTTTCTCTGAGGCCGATTTAAAAAGCAATGGACTTCTTAATCAGGAGGAAGAAATTTCTAGACAGCGTAACATTCAGGCAGTGGCATGGATATTACTGGCAGCTTTTATCCAAATTTACTGTGATTTTTAGGAAAGTAAAGCAGAAAGATTTGAAAAACTTGGACTTGAAAGGCAGGAGTAAGACGGAGCCCACATTACTGCCACTAAAGAAATGCTAAAGACTTTGCTCTGAGAGGATGAGAAAGATGTCTGGAAGGCATTTCAGGAGTTGGAAAGACCACATCCATCTCAGGCTCAAGGGAGTAAAAGTGTAAATTCTCTTGAGAAGAGGAGACCAGTGCAGAGGGCCTAGGAGGTGTTTTCAATGTGCTCAGCCACCCAGGCACTCAGAGGCGGATGCAGCCAGGGTCCCTGGAGCCTTGGCTACTTACTGCTCCAGATGGCTGCAGACCTTGACGTCAACCCCATGGGGCTGGTCCTGCAGGAATGCAGGATGCTGGGGTTGGGGTTCGTGAGGCATCCACCAAGATTTCTAAGGAAGGCCTGGGAGGCAATATGCAGCAGGGTCAGGGTCCCTGTGGGCACCCCCTGAGAAGTCAGGGTGTGGAGATGTGAGGAGCAAGCCAAAGCTGCCTTGGGGACCCCCGAGATCAAGAAATGCCAGTGACGTGGGACATCGTCCTAGGAAAGCTGCAGGAATGGAACAGAGACAAGCCAACAGGAAGGCCACCTGGGCTGCAGCCAGCAAGGCCACAGGGGCGGAGCTACACAGGCCTTTGGAAAGAGCACCACGATGCATGTGCCCCAATGCCGGACACAGAGCTACAGGACTTGTTTGCCCAGCTGGATTTCAGTCTTGCTTTGGTCCCATCCTTCTTTCTATGCCCCTAATTTGGTGAATGGAAATGTTTGCTCTGTTCCATTATATACTAGATACTTGTACATTGCTTTTAATTTTACAGGCGCTCATAATGTGAGATGCCTTAAGCCTCAGAGAAGACCTTGGACTTGAACTTTGAGCAATCTGGGAACTGTTGAGACTATAGGGACTCTTGGGAATGGACTGATGTATTTTACACTGTCAGATGAGTGTGAGCTCTGGGAGTCCAGGGGCAGAATATAATGGTTTGGATGCGAGGTGTCCCCAAAAGCTCACGTGTGAGGGTTCAGAGGAGAAATAATTGGGTTATGAGAGCCTTAACCCAATCAGCGAATCAGTCCCCTGATGGGATTAACTAAGTGGTGGCTGCAGGCACCTGGGCTGTGGCTAGAGGAGGTGGGCACTGGCGCCTGGCTCTGGGGTCTGCATTTGTATCTGGCAAGTGGTGTCTCTACTTGCTGATCATCGTGTGAGCTGCTCCCTCCACCACACTCTCCTGCCCTGATGTCCTGCCTCACCTCCAGCCCTGAGGAATGGAGCTGGTTGTCTATGGACTGAGACGTCTGAAACTGTGGGCCCTCAGATACACTTTTCCTCTTTTACAATTGTGCTGGTCAGATCCTTTAGTCACAGCAGCAAAAAGCCAGCTAAGACACTGACAGCAGAATGTGTTTCAGCTTATTATACACACGTGGACTAAGACTTATTCTAATTAGGTCCTATTCTTGTGGTTGTACATGATGCAGAGGTACCCTGCCGGCATATTCAAATACAAGGCTAGGAAAGTTATGTCTGATGGATTCTATTACCTTTCCTGCCCCCCTCCCACCTCCCTTCCCTTCATTCCCCTCGTCTGACCCAGGGGACTTCTGTTCTTCCCCTTCCCTCCCTCCCTTGTTGTGGGTTAGCATCAACATATCAAAGAGCGCATTTGACCTTGGTTTTTTGGGGACTGACTTATTTCACTTAGCACAATATTCTCCAGTTCCATCCATTCCCAGCAAATGCCATAATTTCACTGTTCTTTATGGCTGAGTAACATTCCATTATATATAAGTACCAGTTTCTTTATCCATTCAACTGTTGAAGGACACCTAGGTTATTTCCATAGCTTGGCTATTGTGAATTGAGCTGCTATAAACATTGATGTGACTGTGTCACTGTAGTATGCTGATTTTAAGTACTGAGAGGATAAACCAAGGAGTGGGATACCTGGGTCAAACAGTGGTTCCACTCCAAGTTTCTAAGCAATCTGCACACTGCTTTCCATAGTGGTTGCACCAAGTTGCAGTCCTACTGACAATGTAGAACAAGAGTGTACCTTTCTCCCCACATCCTCACCAGCATTTATTGATACTTGTATTTTTGATAATTGCTATTCTGACTAGAGTGAAATGGTATCCCAATGTAGTTTTAATTTGCATTTCTCTCATTGCTAGAGATGAACACTTTTTCATATTTTTGGCTATTCATATTTCTTCTCCTGTTAAGTCTCTGTTCAGTTTCTTTGCTCATTTATTGATTGGATTGTTTGGAGGGGTTTTGGTGTTAAGTTTTTTTAGTTCTTTATATATCTTGGAGATTAGTGCTCTATCTGATGTGCAGGTGGTGAAGATTTTCTCCCACCCTGTAAGCTCTCTTCACATTCTTGATTGTTTCCTATGCAGTGAAGCTTTTTAGTTTGATGCCATCCCATTTATTGATTTCTGATTTTACTTCTTGCACTTAAGTAGTCTTATTGAGGAAGTGATACAGATTTAATGCAATTCCTATTAAAATTCCAATGACATTCTTCATAGAAATAGAAAAAGCGGTCATGAAATTCATTTGGAAAAATAAGAGACCCAGAATAGCCAAAGCAATCCTTAGCAAGAAGAGTGAAGCAGGAGGCATCCCAATACCAGACCCTAAACTGTACTACAAAACTATAGAAACAATAACAGCATGGTACTGGCACCAACATAGACAGGTAGACCAAAGGTACAGAATAGAAGACACAGAGACAAACCCACATAAATACAGTTATCTCATACTAGACAAAGATGCCAAAAACATACACTGGAGAAAAGATACCCCCTTTAACAAGTGGTGCTGGGAAAACTGGAAATCCATATGTAGTAGATTGGAACTGAACCCCTATCTCTCACCCTGCACAAAACTCAACTCAAAGTATATCAAGGATGCAGGCATTAGACCAGAAAAAGTGGGCCCAACTCTCCACCACATCAGCTTAGAGCTGAATTCCTCAAAAGACTCCTAAGGTGCATCGCCATCTTTAAACATGAGGCTCTGGTGCCCAGCACCCATGGCCTCCATGGACCGCTGCCCGTGCATCTGGCTCCCTGGGAGGGCTTCACGGGTGTCTCCCCATTGGAGCCCCAGATAGAGATTTTCTGTCCCCAAATTATGGATACAGAAACTCAGCACTCGTCCTAAACCACCTAGCAGGCCCTGCCTGTGGCGCTCTCCTCAGCACTGCCGGAAACCCAGGCTACAGAAGCACCGGAGGAGCCCATAGATTAAATGCTCGGACTTTCATGTCATTGAATGTTGGCAAACAATAATCAAATTGGGGGCTGGGGTTGTGGCTCCGTGGTAGAGCGCTTGCCGTGCATGTGTGAGGCACTGGGTTCGATCCTCAGCACCACATAAAAATAAATAAAGATATTGTGTCCACCTACAACTGAAAAAAATATTTAAAAAAAACAATAATAATCAAATTGATTTATAAGGAACATGGCCACGTTACAATCATGTAGATGAGGTGGGAAGTTGAATTAAGCTAACTGGCAGATTACATCTCCCTCCTGTCTGACTGAAACTGCCTGCCTGAGCAGAGTCACCCCTGCCCTCTCCCCACACACCCTGGCTGCCACCTACTATTCTGTACTTCTATGAGGTCAACTTTTTAAAGTCCACATATAAGTGAGATTGTGCAGGATTTTCCTCTCTGTGCCTGGCTTATTTAATTCAACATAATGTCCTCTAGGTCCAGCCATGTGTGGAAAATGACAGGATGTCATCATTTCTCATGGCTACATAGTATTCCATTGTATATGTGTACCATATTCACATACCTCTCTATTTGTTGATGGACACAGGTGGATTCCACACCTTGTCTCCTGTGAATTGTGCTGAAGTGGACCTGGGGTGCGACGTCTCTTCAGCCCATTGACTCCAGACTCTTTTAAATACACAGGGGTAGGATCACTGTGTGCACATGCTAGACTCTTACTGTCTGTGCCAGACCTTCAAGACATGAGTTAGCCTGCTGAGTTGCCTGTTAATCTTTTGCATCAAAATCACAACTCCTTAGCATTTCCAAAGTCCCAGATACACGTCTCACGGTCATTTGGGCAGTGCTCATGAAGAAAGGCTGGGGAAAGTGGCTGCCCTGGGCGTCCCAGCTGGGCCAGCTGCACACTTCCTCCAGGTCGGGGGTGCAGCAGAGCCACGGAAGGAGTCACCCTCAAGGGTCTGGGATAATCGAAAGTTCAGAAATACCAAAAGTTCATTAAATCTGGTCACTCTGAAGCGCTGGGGTCCGTTTCAAACGTCCAGGTGGTTGCACTGGCCAGATGAGCACGTCTGCTATCCCTTCCTGCTTTTCGGCCCCTGGGTGCTGCTCGGCAGGTGGAGGGGCCTTGAGATGCCACATGTCATTCAGCTTCCATCCCTCAATAAGCATACCCATTAATCTGGATTGCTCAGTGACAGGCTTGAAAGGTGGATCAAGCGTCCTCCAGTCCAGCTGAAGAACAAACCGTTTCAGCAGGGCCCGGTGGCGGGCAGGGTCGGGCCTGGCCTCGTTTGCAGTCCTGTCTCGCCTGAGCAACTGTGCGGCTGCCGCGGGCACATCTCACCAGGACAGAATCACGATTCGAACCAGCTCCCTCCACAGACTTCAGAATGAGCAATCGATTCCTCTGATAGGATTTAGAGACGAAGAGCAGAGCTTGCTAAGCCGGCTAAGCCCTGAGTGCTGGTGGGTGGGAGGCCGGGCTCCATGGGGACCTTGCGGCGGAGCAGCAGCTGGGTGGTGAGCCCCAGGAGTGCAGCCCAGAGATCCACCCCAGCGCACACCTCCCCTCTGCCCGGGTCACTTCTGAACCCTACCACACACCCAGGTCCCGGAGACGGCCAGGCACACCCAGAGCGGGAGCGGCACCTCCATCAGACCTCGGGGAGCTCAGAGCTGCCTGCTGTCTCCAGGGTCTCCAGGGGGAATCACGGGCCGCCCACCTGCCCAGCCGAGTGCTGCCCCCAGGTGGAAGACCCACAGCCTGGCCTCCAGATGGGGGAGGGACCCCACGGGGCAGACTCACCCGGCTACCCCTGCAACATCACGGGGCCTGGCGCTCCTCTGCCCAGCTCAGACCTTAATGGCAGGAGATGCATCTGATTCACTCAATTGGCACCATCTGCTGCTCCCGCCCACGGCTCAGGAGGTCAGGTCGGCCTCCTCCTGGGTGGTCCCTGTTTACCCTGGCTATGGAGCCTCCTCAGCCTCTGCTGGATGGGTGAGGCCCCACCCGGCTCCTGAGGCTCAGGCCCAAAGACCCAGGCTCAGGCAGCAGGAGAGGTCTACACTGCAGGCACACCCTGCCTGGAGGCCCCGGGCAGGACCATAGGTGCCACATGTGCCCCAGCACTTATGGAGACACACTGAACACACAGTCGGCGTCCATGGGGACGCAGCTCCTCCGCCATGGCTGGAGGCTCCCTGGAGGCCAAGTGCCAGCCTGGCCCCTGGGCTCTGCAGCTTGGTCACCTGTGGTGGCAGCAGTGACACCAGGGCCACCCTTGGGACCTGACCTTGCTGTCAGGCAGCTGAAAAAAAGGTGCAGCCCTGCCATTCGCTGTCCCTCAGGGACACTCCCAAAGGCAGAAGAGAGTTTGGGCAGTGGGCCCTCCTCAGGGGCCCACAGCCAAAGGACTGATGGACCCTGGTCAGAGGGGCAGCCACGGCTTCCTGGCAGCCAGGGCTGGGAGCCCCGTTGCCTAAGGAGGAAACGCATTCCGACCCAGCAGGCGACTCCCAGCAGGGGTCTTTATCTCCTGTCACCTGCAGCCTGGAAACCCCCCTTCACACGAGGGACTGGCCTCCCTCCAGGCTGGGCCTCGGCCTGACCCATGAGGAGGGCCAGGCTGGTCCACAGGGTGGGGCCTGGGGTCCCTCAAGGCCTGCACTTGGCCCCATCACAGATGGCCTGAGCAGACCTGGAGGTTCAGCCTCCCGGCCGCCGGGAGCCAATAAGGCCCTGGACTAGCAGGGGAGCCCTGCGAGGGCCACCCCACCAGGGCAAGGAGCAGAGAGGGAAGGGCCCGAGGAGCGGGCAGGGCCGCTTGTCAGGGCCCAAGGGTGATGGTGCCCAGCCACCACGGCTCCAGGCTCTGCCCCAGGACCCAGGGGACAGGGCTCCGTCCACATGCTGCTCTTGGATGGAGCTAGGCTGCCTGGGAAGATGGGCTGGACACCCTGTGTCCACGGCTGGGCATCTGCTGTCCCCTCGCTCCACTGACATGGCTGGTCATTTATCAAGAGGTGCCTCCAGCAACTACTTGCTCATGGATCTGACCATGCGGACTCCAAGGACCAGGCAGAGACTAACAGCTAATAAGGTAGCCACAGGGCTACAGATGGCCCAAGGAGGAGGCTGTAGAGAGGAGGCCGACAGCAGCCTCAGAGGGGGGGCCACAGTGCCTGAGCCACAGGCTGTGCAATCTGGGAATGGATTGTCTCCCCTGCACCCACTGGAGTCAGGGTGAGGGCAGGGCAAGCTAAGGGACCATGTGAGGCCACGTACATATGGGAAAAGGGGGTGCAGGGTGCTGAAGGCAGCGGAGCACCAGGCAGAGGGTGGCTGCTCAGTCCAGTCCCTGGGGCTGGCCTTGCACCCCGGGCAGGAGGGTCCCTGGGATGGGGGGCTGGCCTAGGGCCCCAGGTAGGAGGGTCCCTGGGATGGGGGGCTGGCCTAGGGCCCCAGGTAGGAGGGTCCCTGGGATGGGGGGGCTGGCCTAGGGCCCTGGGCAGGAGGGTCCCCGGGGATGAGGGGCTGGCCTAGGGCCCCAGGCAGGAGGGTCCCAGGGGTTGGGGGACTGGCCTAGGGCCCCAGGTAGGAGGATACCAGGGGATGGGGCTGGCCTAGGGCACCGGGTAGGAGGGTCCCTGGGATGGGGGGCTGGCCTAGGGCCCCGAGCAGGAGCATCCTGGGGAATGGGAGCTGGTCTAGGGCCCCGGGCAAGAGGGTCCCAGGGGATGGGGGTCTGGCCTAGGGCCCCAGGTAGGAGGGTCCCAGGGGATGGGGGGCTGGCCTAGGGC
>PVHX01014601.1:0-49799 GCA_004024805.1 Geosciurus inauris | reverse complement strand
GTTTCTCAGGAATAACTTGCACATTAATTATTTTGTTTTCTTTTTTTCTTCCTCAAATAAAGAATCCTGGGGTTGGTTCACACTTGAGTCCAGTATGTTTTCAATTCTCTGGCTGAATTAGGGCTTCCTGCTTTGAGTTAATAATACAAAAAATTGCTCTCCTTGACATATAATTTTGTTTCTTTTGACCTTGCTCTTTTCTTGATACAATACCCAGCCAACTCAGCCCTTTGAATCTATTTCCAGTAAAGGAGGCTAATATTGTACTTTTTATCATGAAGAGAAAATAAAGACAGGTGTCTGTCACTAATTTGTCTCAAAGCACATAATGGTGAAACATTTTAGAACTGAGGCCTAGACATTGAGCTCAGACATCATTTGTCATTTTCTCAGATGTTCATTTTTCTTAGCAGGTAACTAAAGATGGATCATGACATTGTAAAATATCTTGGGCATTAATATATTTACTATCAAAAGGAATATGCTCCAATAATTTGCCCATTACTTAATCAAGAAATAAAATGATGGATTAACTCTGTGACTCAGTTTCTTCATTTACAACATAAGGACTTTTCCTGTGTTTTAAAACTTAAGATTATTTTTGTCTAATAATCTGTACAGAAACTCCAAAATATAAAACTGATAAAAATGGAAACATTGACTGAAAAACACAGTTGGGATGCACAGGCTCACCCAGGAGTTTCCAAGGCAAACTCTCTTAGTTGACTTTGGGCATAAGAACCTCTCTAGAATGCAGAGTGGCATCCAGTGGACTGGATTCTTGAAGGGCATCTCTAGCTCTGGAATTCAAATGCCCAAGGATTTTTCTCCCTTCCATATATCAGTCACTTCAGTGTCACAGTAGGGTGTCCTTGTCCCTTTACCTGGGTCAGACTGTAGCTTTTCATCCCTCTCACCCAATCAGATAATGCTCCTATCATCTTGAATAACTTTTCTGAAGTAGTTCAGAACACAGGCACCTCTGTGGCCATTGATCCATTTCCTCTGACATTGTCATTAATCATATACTCTGAGAGGCTACTGCTGAACCTGTCTTTATTCATCCCAGTGCATGCAGAGGTCAGGACATTCATATCCTTAAACAATTTTCAAGAGATATTTCTGCACAATGGAATCTCGGTTGTCAGAGGAAGAAAATGTGTATTATGTATTCACTTTCAATTCAGACCTCCTGGTGGGTCACAGCAATGATCTTCCTACAGAAAGGAGAGTTTTAATGCAAAATCAGCAGCAACAATAACACACACACAATACAGTGTAATCTACAGATAAGACCTTATATGCTGATACTTGGTACATAGTTGCACCATTAGAAATGGGCTGAGAAATTATATTCTGGAATTACATTTGCATCTGAGTCCTGCCAGTTTATAAACTAGGAAGATAACCTTTCTGAGCATTAGTTTCCTTTTTTGCAGTGGCTAATTTACAAAATTTTGTGAAAATTCATAAGCATAGCATATTAATTTTCCACAAAGTGCCTGGCACATAATTAGGGCTCAAATAAATGGTAGCAATCTTCCTGTAAATGGAAAGGATACAGATATGGACACTGGGCAAACTTTGTGAATCCATCCTGTAGCCAGAGGCAAAAAGATAATTTCACTAGTGTTCAGCATAAGACATATCATGATTAATGTTCCTTATTTTTAGTTAAATCCTAACTAACACTATGGAAATTTTGCCATTTTTGGGCCAAAAAACCAGGGTGGTCCTGAAAATTGTAAAATAGCAAATGATGTAATCTCCCCCAAACTGTATCATATTTAAATTCTCTTAGCAGAAAACAAAAGAAAAAAGGTTAGAAAGAACTAGAGACTTGAAAAGCACAAAGAATCACATTTTCCCCAGTGTCATATAATGAAGTTCAACCCATAAACTATTTTTCTTTTCTTTCAGATAACTCGTCAACCAAAAATTATTAGAAGAATGCTGGAGAAATTTCTTGGTTTGGATACCATAATGTGGCAATTTCCTTTATTTCTCAAAGTTCTGTTAATTTGCATTAAGTTGTTTTCTTAGCAATTTTACCATAAGGAGGAGTCAGTGGGGGTGGAAATGCTATTTGGGGATAATCTTTCAAGAAAAATGATCCAAAATACTCCCCAAAGATAAGCCAAAAAAAAAAAAAAAAAAAAAAGCATTTGAAAGGTAAGAAGCTAGAGTGGTAGGTTATACAATTCATATTCTATGCACTAGGAACTTACTGATAAAAGTCAGAAGCATAAACAAATTATTCCTTTCACATGTTATCATTTCAAATTTAATCTGTAAAATAATTTCCAGGATTATAACAGAGACAAACACCTAGAAAGGAAAAGTTTACCGAAAAAGCATTTACAAGCATGAACTCAAATACCTCTCTTAAGAAAAACATAGGCTGATATTTTTTAATCTCCAGGAATATGGTGTGTGTGTGTCTCTTTTCTGTAGCTAATTTGGACTGTACGTACATTCAGAGCTATGTTTAAGCAAAACCAGTTACCATGGAGACGCAGTACCCCTTCTAAATGCGGTATGTGATGTCTAATTTTTATGTTAACTGTTTGGCTGAAAATGGGGAGCAGCTTACAAGGCACAGACAAATTGAAGAATATCACTCTAGGATTCTTTACTTTTGCCTCACCCATGTCCTGGTCAGTTTCTTCTCCATTTAAACCAAATATTTTCTTCTTCTACATGCCTAAATTGACGATGTATTTTTTTTTCCTAAAATTTAACGATTCATTTCTAAAAATGATGCATACAGGACAGATATTTCTCCTATTTAGGGTAGGGTAAAGCTTCACTATAGGGGGGAAAAAAGTACAAATTCATTTTTAAAGAATTCCCTTGTTAGTTCTCATTAGAAATGACATTTTCAAAATAAATCCCTAATATTAGAGCTTGTTGGTTTCTCTAATTTTAGTCTTTTCCCTCCCACATCCAGTCACGAGTTTTGCATTTTAGAGTCTTGCTCTCGGCTGAAGTATGGGGAAGCTGTTTTACATGAAAAACAGTATGCAAGCACATGTTGAAATGAACAGGAATGTTCATTCTAATCTTTTAAAGTATATTTTAAAAACCCCATTATCTGATAAGAGTTTTTCCAATATTTATAAGAGCAAATGATACTCATGAGGTACATTTTCCATGACTTTGTGGTTAGACACTTGCCCATTTGTTGGATCAACAGCAGGGGCATTTCCAGGTGAAATAAGAAAGAGGTCTAGAGAGGTCTAATTAGATCCTGACTGTCGCCAAGTCTGGGTGAACTCTAGTCTAGTGCACTGTGATTGCTTGGCCTTGATTTAAACTAATTAAAATTAGTTTAAATTAAATTAAAAATTTTAATTTTTTAATTTAATCTAACTGCCAACCAATCTTTCTTTCGAGTTATTTTCAGTGCCAAATATGTTAGTTGAATTTTTACCTTTTATCCTCTTTTCCAAATTATAGTAAATGACCAAATAAATGAAGCTTACAAATAGAATGATGAACAGAAGAATTAAAATATTATGCTTTATCAATAGATAAACCAAATAATTATGGTTAGAAAAAGTTAGGAAGAACAGTTGTCTATCACTTGTATGTGATGAACTCAGTCTGCTGATTCAAGTGGGTGTATGTTTTTGATACTGCACTGCATTTGGAGGAGTTGGAGGGGGGAAAAAGATTACATTTGGCCTTCTAAGCACTCACAAGCTAATGTAGAAATAAAATATACAGTTTGTAGCTAGAATTAGTGAGTTATTAAGTGGTAATTGTGACTTTAACTTGTAAAATCCTGGTAGTCCATTTTTGTGAAAGGTATAATTTGTTTAGTTTGTTCACTATATAGTTGAGTCTTTGAATACCATAGGTAATCACTAAATTTATTAACTTTAAAGAATTCAAGATAGTTAAATTAGATGGTAATAGTACAAATTCTAGTGCTATGTCAATGAACAAATATAGCTAATCTATATAGTATTAGATATATGAGATGTGCTGTGTGAGATCATATTGGCACTTTTTTTTCCACTTAATGTTGAAAATTTATAATGTATGTACTTGTTTGCATAGCTGAATGAACATTTCCACAAAGAGAAAATAATTGGTTTTTTTTGGGTAATGTTTCAGAACCATTCCTTTCTAAACATGGGCGCAACTCTAATGGCAGATTGGACCATCCTTAGGAAAGTGAAACAAACAGCTCCTTTCTCCTACTCAGGCCTACGAACTGAGCAGGTGAGTTGAGGTTTGGTTGTGTGCTTTAAAAATCCTCATTTAAAAATTATGGAGTGATTATAATCATTATAGATCATGCAAATGATACAGAAGTGAATAAAATTTCCCCCCCTTTATATTTTCATTCCATTATGATCTGCAACCCATGAATACTTCTTCATATTTACCACAGCTCAACTAACCACTCCAGAAAAAAAAAACTGATAACAGTTTGTATTTTTATATATATTTTTCTGCATGTGCAATCATGTATGAAACATATGCATCTTACCAGTATGTTACACCAGGAGCACCTGAAAGAGAGGACCAGTATTCACACTTGTCTCTGGAGTCCAGAGGGAGACATGAAACGTTTCTTTGCTTTTACTTCATGTCACTCATCATGTAAATCCCATGTTGGAGTTAATCCCAGTGATCCCATCTGTTCTTACTCCGGTATCCTCTTTCTTTTCCTTCACAAGTGCTTGCTCATCCCTGTTACTCAACCCTTTCACCAAAAATATCAGTTCTCAAGCACTGGGCACCACCTGGTGAAGGATAGGATCAGCTCTTTCATTTTTGAGTGGTGCAGAGCTGGGGTCACCGCAGAGCCTCAGTCAGCAGAGGGAAACATCCACAAGCCAAATCATCCTTTTGGGGACACTAATATTGATGATCTCTCTTAATAAACGTGTATGTGGTATGCTATGAAATTGTCAATTTCACCAAAGACCACTCCTCATTAATAGAATGGACAGGATCAGGGAGAGGGGGAGAAAAGAATAAGAAAGGGAGGAGAATAAGGTGTTATCCAGAACCTTCCCTCTCTTTCACTGCTTCTTTTTCTATTTCTGCATTTTTCTCTTGTACACACACTGTTTAAAAATGGGTTCATCCTATACTAATTATTCTATACATATTTTATTTATTTATCCTAGTTAAATAAAAATAAAAATCATGGACCTAGTTACAAGTCAGGATATTTCAAATACTGCATAAAATTAAATTTTATGAATATACTATTTTATTTATTTAACAAAGTCTCTATTTTTGCCATTAGAGTCTTTCTTGTCTGTTAGTATTATAAAGAGCCTTGCAAAGGAGTCTATGTATGCATATCATGCATGCTTGAATGAGTATATATGTAGGATTAAATTTCTAGGTATGGTATTGTTGGCTCAAAGTCACATTTAAAATTGTAATATGTATTGTCACAGTGCTAAATGATGCTGAGAGATTCTGAGAGCATCCTTAGTGTTCTTTTAAGGATATTTACTCTAGTTATGAATGATTAGATTTATAATGATGTGGTTTATGAATCTGGAAAAGAAGATGTAGAAATTAAACAAGGAAGAAGTGAGTAACCTAGCACTAAGAAATCCTGGATTCTTAGGTATAATTTTGTTTTGCAGATAATCATTTCATTGATTTTTATCCTGAAAATTCTCCTCTTTTGATCTTGATGCTTTTTATTTTTAGTACTATGTCATATTCACTTATAAACCATATCCATCCATTTTTTTATTTTACAAACAAATATAGGCACTTTGGAACAAGATATACTTGGTTCCAACATTCAAGACAGTTAGCATTTTGAAGGAAGATAGACATTAATAAATTAATCAATTACAGTTTAGCTGACTGCCACAAAGGAAAAACATTAGGTGCCATATGATCATGTAATAGAGGAATGTAATTGAAGAACACTTATTCTTTGAAAGTCAACTGCTGATTCCACATTCTTAGTAACTTTGGCACTTGGCTCCTCCTATCCCTACCCTTGTGGTGTTCTGTCAGCACCTACCACTATAAGCCCTTTCTTGACTTTTCACTCTATTCCATCTCACTTCATTTCACTCACTCACCACAATATCCTCATCTTAAAACTCCAAAATCCAGAGTGGTTTTACCACTGTGGTCACCAATTGTGATACTCTTCATATGACTGCCTTACTTTTTCACTTCTATTGAACACCATATTTTTTAGGTCTTCCATAACTTTAATGCCTGTTTAAATGTAAAGATTGTCCATGTGATCATCTTATTGATTTTCTTACCTAAATAATATGCAATAGTCAATACTATTGTTATTTATTTATTTAATGAAAAACTAAATATTCTTCGAGAGCAGACTTACTTGATGCCAAAAATTAAGTGACTTGAACCATATCTTGTTTTCCCTCAGTGCTGGTGTTCTGAGCCCAGGCATTATTTTGAATCAAGCAATTGCTGGTCAGAATATTCAAAAAAGAAGCTGATGCAGGTCTAGCAAATTCAAAACAGAAGCACAAGTTTCGCTGTGTGGAATTGTGAGAGTAAACAAAAGCTCTGTCAAAGTCAAATGGATTTAAAACTTTCCTCCTTCAGCACCAGTGAAGTGAAAGCTATTAATACAGGGACGAGTTAAGTATTACCAACACAACAGAGGTTTTTCCATTTTCTATGTCAAATGAAGTTTGCTTGGCACTTTTGTCTATGTCAAGTATCTTAGACAACACTCTCCTATTTAAATTTTCTGAGTCAATTGACGACTCACTTTACTTATTGTTTTATTTCCTTTTGACCATATTGCATTAATAAAAGTTTGCTTGTTCTATTTCCACTGGGATTGAGCTCTTTGAGAATACAGACCTTAATTTAACATTCTACTCACTGTTTTGTCACTCACTACAGGAACAGTGCCTGGAACACATTAAGGAGATGTAAGTTGAATGCATTTATTGGACTTAATTAAACCTAAACTCTGGTAGTCAAAACGCCAAGTTTTACAAACTTCATCTATTTGTTTATTTTTCTACACCTGCTTATTTGTTGTCATTCATCTCACGAATTATTTTTTTGGATCTGAACATGTGCCAAGGCACTGTGCTAAACATCAAGAAAGTAAAGAAAAATGATGACGTTGTCCCGCTGTTATCAATGAAGGACAATAGTTGATGGAAAGGAAAGAAAACTAGCCAGAACACAATGCTTTATTGCATAGAGGAAAATTAACTCATAAGTATCTTGTTGAAACTGTAGGGGAGATAGGCATTGTAGAAATCTATACAAAAAAAAAAAGATTTAAAAAAATAGAAATCAATTATTTCTCATTTATGATGTATAAAATGTCACTTGTTTTTCTGTTTTGTAGTCTTTACTGTATTGTATTAGTGAAAATTTTACATATATTGTTATGTATGTTCTCAAAGATATTTAAATTGAAAGAGTAGTTGGCAAAGATTTTCTCCCACTCTGTAGGCTCTCTCTTCATGTTCATAATTGTTTCCTTTGCTATGCAGAGGCTTTTTAATTTTATGGTGTGCCATTTATTGATTCTTGGTTTAATTCTTGAGTTTTAGGTGTTTTATTAAGGAAGTCAATGTCTATTTTAATATGCTGCAACATTGACCCTGTGTTTTCTTTTAGCAGTTGCAGTTTTTCTGGTCTAATTCCTAAGTCTTTGAAAAATGTTCAGTGTCCTTAGCAATCAAAGAAATGCAAATCAAAACTACACTGAGATTTGATCTTACTCCAGTTAGGATGTCAATTATCAAGAATACAAATAACAGTAAATGCTGGTGAGAATGTGGGGGAAGTGGTCCGACTATACATTGTTGGTGGAACTGAAAATTAGTATAAACACTTTGAAAAGCAGAATGAAGCTTCCTCCAAAGACTAGGAATGGAACCACCATATGACGCACCTATCCCACTCTTTGGTATTTATCCCAAAACACTAAAATCAGCATACTAAAATCAGGGATGCATTCATACTAATCTATGATATATTCATACCAATGTTTAAAGCAGCTCAATTCACAATAGCCAAGTTGTAGAATCAGCATAGGTAGCTGTCAACAGACAAATGGATAAAGAAAATGAGTTTTTCTCAGTTGTAATGAAGAATAAGATTATATCATTTGCTGCTAAATGGATGGAACATCATGCTAGGTGAAATAAGTGAGGCCTAGAAAGTTAGAGATCAGATGTTTTCTCTCATATGTGGAAGCGAGAGAGAGAGGAGAGAAAGAATTTTAAAAATGAATTTAAAAAAGGAAGAATCTCACAAAAGTAGAAGGGAGGCCAATAGAGTAGAGGAAGAGGACCAAGAGGGAGGGAGGAGGTAGAGCATGGGGGCATACTGGGGAACAAAATCTACCAAATTATGCTATGTTCATGTACAAATATCCACAAGGAATCATATATGGATATATATAAATATAATGATATATAATGAAGATGATGATGATGATGATGACGATGATGATGATAGAAGGGAGACCAGTAGAGCAGAGAAAGTGGATTGGGGGAGTCAGGAGTTGAGGGAAAGGGAAGATACTGGGGAAGGAGTTAGAGAAAATTCTGTCATGTGCTTATATGAATATTGGCATAAGGAATCATGCTATTATGTATAATTATAATGCACAAATTAAAGCTTTTTAAAAAATATGTCAAAATTTTCTAGGGAATTTTATTGCTAAGAGTAAATTGTGATTAAAAAAACAATTTAAAAAAACCAAAAGCCCCTCAAAAGCACGTTGGTTCAAAACCAGTAGGAATTTATTTATTTATTGCTCAAGTGTTGATTGAGTTTAGTGTTCCTGATTAACTGCCATTCCCCTCTCCATTGTCACTCAGGGAAGTAGTTTCCTTCTTTTAATTTTATTACACTTTTTAAAAAATTTTATTTATTTGTTCTATTTAGGTTTACATGGTATCAGAGAGCAATTTGATTCATTGTACACAGATGGAGGATAACATTTCATTTCTCTGGTTGTAACTGATATAGCATCATAACATATATGCAGTCATCCATAAAGCTAGGGCTATGATGGCCATCATACTCCACCATCTTTATTGTCCCCATGCCCCCTCCCCTCTTACACCCCTGTGAACAGAGTTCCACCATTGTTTCCGTGTCCTCCCCCCCATTATGGATCAGCATCCACTTATCAATGAATACATTCGACATTTGGTTTTCTGAGATTGGCTTACTTCACTTAGCATGATATTCTCCAACTCCATCCATTTACCTGCAAATGCCATAGTTTTATTCTGTCTTATTGCTGAGTAATATTCCACTGTGTATATATACTACGGTTTCTTTATCCATTTATCGATCAAAGGGCATCTAGGTTGGTTCCACAGTTTAGCTATTGTGAATTGAGCTGCTATAAACATTGAAGTGGCTGCATCAGTATAGTATGCTGTCTGGGAAAACTGGAAATCCATATGCAGCAAAATGAAACTAAACCCCTATCTCTCACCATGTAAAAAATTCAACTCAAAGTGGATCAAGGACCTGGGAATCAGACCAGAGACCCAATGCCTAATAGAGGAATCAATAGGCCCAAATCTTCACCATGACAGATTAGGACCATACTTCCTTAACAAGACTCCTATAGCACAAGAAGTAAAATCAAGAATCAATAAATGTATGGATTCAAACTAAAAAGCTTCTTCTCAGCAAAAGAAATAATCAATGAAGTGAACAGAGAGCTGTCATTCTGGGAACAAATCTTTGCCACACGCACATCCGATAGAGCACTAATCTCTAGGATATATAAAGAACTCAAAAAACTTAACACCAAAAAAACAAACAACCCAATCAATAAATGGGCAAAGGAGCTGAACAGAAACTTCACAGAAGAAGATATACAATCCATCAACAGACATATGAAAAAATGTTCAACATCTCTAGGAATTAGAGAAATGCAAATCAAAACTACCCTAAGATTCCATCTCACACCAGTCAGAATGGCAATTATCAAGAATGCAAACAACAATAAGTGTTGGCAAAGTTGTGGGAAAAAAGGCACGCTCATACATTGTTGGTGGAACTGCAAATTGGTACAACCAATCTGGAAAGCAGTATGGAGATTCCTTAGAAAACTTGGAAAGGAACCACCATTTGACCCAGCTATCCCACTCCTGGTTCTATACCCAGAAGACTTAAAAACAGCTTTATCACACTTTAAGCTAACCGCTCAGGCCAGTGGTTCTCCTATGGCCATTTTGTCAATATTAATTCTTCCTATCTAAGAACATGAGAGAAATTTCCATCTTCTGGATACTATGCAAGAAAGCCTCAGACATCTAAGGCAAAATATGACTTTCTTTTAACATGATGTCTAGGAATGCATTGGGATGAAATTGAAATGCAAATAAAATGAAATTGGAATTGTGATGAATTGAAAATGTTGGCAAGTCCCCCATTTTTGATTCAGGAAATTCCTAGAGACCAAACTTTCTGCTGTCTGCCAGGATGGAAATTGGCCACACTGACTATTGCCGAACAGGACAAGTGACAGGGCTCTGTGCAGTCAGACATTGGGAGAAAATGGGAGCATGTTGGTAGACAGACAGTTTTTTCTTTTCTTTTTTTTTGGTTTGAACACAAGTAAGCAATGATTAAAATAATAGTGTCTCTCTATATTAATTTTCTCATTAGAAAATATAAACTGGTCTTGTAAAATATAAAATAAAATATAATCAATTACCAATAACTTTGGAATTAAACTATTATTTCAATGAGTCTTTCTTTCTTTTTCTTTTTTAAAAAAATGTGAAGGTTTTGAATTCAAAGTCTGTGTTTGTTGTGTTCCTGCTGTAATGAATGCCCAAGTGTTACTTCTCTTTGTGGCAAATGGAAGGGTCAGTTAATTGGATGTTTCCTATCTTCTTGGCTGTCACCAAGTCACATTGGCATAAGAAAAAATAAGTATGTATCATTTTTTGTTTTCCAGGGAGCAAATTTATCAACACAAACTTTTGTAGGGCACCATGTGTCCCAAATCTTCCTGGAATATACTTTAAAAAAAATATTTTTAGTTATAGATGAATGCAATAGCTTTATTTCGTTTATTTATTTTTATATGGTGCTGAGGATTGAACCCAGTGCCTCATATGTGTGAGGCCAGCACTCTGCCATTGAGCCACAACCCCAACCCTAGAATATATTTTTTACAAAGGACACAAAGATGTTGACTTTTGATTTCTATTGAAAAACATACATTCTTGATTACACTATCTTCTGTGATCATGAAATGTCCTGCATATTTTTCCCAGGTATGAAATTATATGACCATTTTTAGTGCTGACAAAGATGGGTGATCTGGGAAGAAATAGGAAAGAGACTTTGCTAAAACTGCAAAGCATCCTTGAGACTTTGTCTAGAGATCCTAGACAACAACAGCTGAGCACAACAAAAATGTCATTAATGTGATAAAGATTTTTTTAAAATAACACAAGAACCCTATATTATATCACTTTAATACAGTCCTGCATTAGTTTGCACAGGAAATTGGTTCTAGGACCTCTGCTGATACCAAAATCTGCAGATGTTTGAGGCCTTTATATAAAATGTTATTGTATTTGCACATCAACTGCGCTGTGCACCTTAAATCATCTCTACATTATTTATGATACCTGATATAGTGTAAATACTAACTAGTTGTTATACTATATTGCCTATGAAATAATGACAAGCAAAAAGTTTTATACATATTCAGTATAACTTTTTTTCAAATATTTCCCATTCTCCATTGATAGAATCTATATATGTGAAGACTATGGATACAAAAAAGCTGACTGTGCTTTATTTCATTCATGTAATTCCTATCCTACTGCCAATCTGCAGACCTTTGAGAATGTGGTCTTTGATAAGGAATGCTCTCACACACACACAATACTGTATGTGTAGTCTCAGGTATCAAAGTATATAATTAATAAAAAAAAGAAAACTAGAGATAGGGATGAAAATAACAAAAATTTAGAAAGCAATATTTATAAGATTACAGACCAAAAATCCTGCACTATATAGATACTATATTCTAGTCAGTACATTTTTTTCTCACAGTGATATGCATTAACAATTCTGAATCTGCTTTTTGTATATACTGGGATTACACACATAATTAAAATGTATTGTACACAATGAGATCAAGCTTTCTTATAGTTGAAGAAAAATTTCCAAAGAGGGAATAGGGAAAGCTCAGAATGATCTCTGTGATGTTGGATTGATATTATAGGCACCAGCATGAATTTATGTTTAATATAGTCACATAGATAAATGCAGAGGAAAGCAAAGATGTATGTGTATAAGTGAGCTACTATATACTTATAGTTTTAAATTTCTCTCATCCACTGAGAGGGCTTAGAAGAGAGAAGAATATAGCAGGGATGAGCAGATCTAATGGCCCCTTGGTTTTGCATTATCTAGGTCTCTGAAGAAATGATTGATTACAAGGCTGGATTAGGGAAAATGCAAGAACCATGTATAACATCTTTTTGTACCAGGAAATAAGGAAAGGAGTGAAAAATAATGAGTCATGTTGAGAGGGCACCAGAACCAAACTCAAGGATCTTTCAGTGGCCAAACCTGGGGCAATACGTGCAAAAATATCGATAAGAATATTGACTTAAAACAAATCCAGAATAAAATGGATATCCATGAATCCATGTTGACATAATCACCAAATAAATCAATGGAGGAAAAGAAGTAGCTCATTTAAGAGAAGAATTTCAATTCATGTATGTAGAAAGGATAAAGGAAATTTTTAAAATTTAATGAAAATCACCAGGCAAACACAACAGTAATAATTACTATGGGCAAGATCCATAGATGTTAGATAATAGTGTGTGGAAATTTGAAGAGAAACAGGATATTTGTATAAGTCCCAATGAATTTTACTCAATATACTTTACAGTAGAGGAAGTTAACAAACACCAACTTAAGAAAATTTTCAATATCAACATTATTGTAATTAATGTATATCAAAATCAGGCAAACCATAATTTCATATAGAAGGCATCATGTCTATGGTATTTTTACCAAAAAATGTATAACCTCAGACTAATCATGACAAAATATTAGTTAAGCCCAAATTGCAAATATTCTAAATTAACCATTGGTCCTCAAAGTTGTCACAGTCATGAGAGACATGGAAAGATTGGGGAACTGTCACATTGGAGAAAACCAAGGAGATATGGCAATTACATGCGAAGTGGGATCCTTGTGTGTAATTCTAGGACAGGTAAGGACTTTAGTGAACAAATTGGTGAAATTTGAATACGATCTGTAACTTAGCTAATCTTATGCACTAATATTAGTTTCAAATTACACTTGAATTATATAAGATAGTAGCATTAAAGTAAGCATGATCAAAAGCATATGAGAAGTCTATGAAGTTTTTTCTGTAAGTCTATTTCAAAATAAAAAATATGAAAATACAGTTAAAACCATGTGAACCACACTAATTAAAAATTTTTTAATATAAATCTTTATAAGCATTGTTAGAAATTAGTGAATATAAGCTGGGCGGGGTGGCGCAATCCTGTAATCCCAGTACTTAGGGAGGCTGAGACAGGAGAATAGCGAGTTCAAAGCCAGGCTCAGCAACGGTGAGGCACTCAGCAACTCGGTGAGACCCTGTCTCTACATAAAACACAAAATAGGGCTGGGGATGTGGCTCAGTGGTCGAGTGCTCCTGAGTTCAATCTCCAGTACCAAAAAAAAAAAAAAAAAAAGAAATAAATAAAAAGAAAAGAAAATTAATTAGTGAATATAGAGCCAATGCCAGAACTCTAATTACCTTTACCAAATCTTGAAGTTAACACTGGTGCATAAAAAGAATGGAAAACAAGGTTTGTTTTCTCTCTGGGAAAAGGCTGATATACTGTTCTTTTTATGATTGGTGGAAACACAAAACACACATATTTAAATGTTGTAAAGATTAAAAATAGACACACAACATATTGCTGGATTTTTCCCTTTGTAATCCATCCTATTCATATTGTTTAGGCTAAAGAATTACTGAACAGATGAACTATGTCCTGAAGGTCTGAGAAAAACATAACAACTCAGTCGACAGCCAAATTGGTAGAGAAACACCCCATGTTAAAAACTCATTACTTTGAGAGAGACTTTTTCTCTAGAATCCATTGATATTTTAGGAACATAACAACTGATTTCACACAACCAATCCTTCAAGGAAATGTAGATGAGTGAACTTGAAACTGCTAAAATAAACATAGTCTTACTCCTAATTAACATAAAACCACTAATGAAACTCCACATTATCTACAACCAAAGAATGAGATCCTAATTAGAATAAGTTATACTTCATGTATGTATACAACATCAAAATATACTCTACTGTCATGTATATGTAAAAAAAACAAATAGAAAAATAAAGTTAAAGTTTTGTTCATACAAAAGATGGTAATAAAGTAGTAAAGCTTGATTTAACCTCAAAAAACCCTCCACAAAACCATAAAACTATGCAGTTTTTATCATAATAAATTGCTCTGTCACTTTTCCTCCACTTGGACTTTTACATGCTCTTGAGTAACCTTGATGTTGGAGATATTTGTATTAACAATTTTTTTTTGGTAGTGCTAGGGATTGAACCCAGGACCTTGTGAATGCCAGGTAAGTACTCTACCAACTGAGCTATGTTCTCAGCCATGTCAATTTTTTTTTTTAACCTTCAACTGGTTTTACTATATCCTGGAAAACTCGACTTAGTCATTTTCTCAATGTACAGAGTGTATGCTGACTTTATTTCTGAAATACTTGAGTCTACTCTTTCTCCTTCGCTAATATCCTCATCTTCTCTGTAGTAATGCAGTGTCCTGAAGTAGTCCAATTATCTTCCCTTAAATTCATAGCTAATTATGTTATTTCCTTGTATCAAATCCTTTGATAGTTCTCTATTTTCTACAAATTGAAATATAAGCTTCCTAGAATGACCTAAAAGTGTTTTCACAATCTGGTCTCAACCTGCCTTGCCAATCTCACCTACACAAACTACCCTTTATATTGTATGCCATATGACATACCCACATCACATACGCTCATATCTTTGCTCTTGTTCCTTCTGCCTGAATGGCTTTCTCTCTTATTCTCAAAATGGTAACTTGCTGATATTCTAATCATGCTTTCTGTCTCAGATCAAATATGTTCACTCTGATGTACTCTATTCTATTCTCACCTGGTTTGAATCAATCACTTCTTATTTCTCTATTCAATTACTATAAAAAGTATTATGAAATCTGCCTCTATACATTATGGATTCTTTGAAAGTAAGTTTCATGTCTTACTCATATTGGTTCATTCAAGTTTTTTATATTTCACAGAAATGTAATGAATGTCAAATGTATGAATGTATGAATGAATGAATAGCAAAATATTGTAATGCTAGGCCTTAGATATTTCTTAAGACTTAGAAAAATCTAGACTATATCTATTGACATGTGGATGAAACTATTCTTCGGTATAGGGGACTGCCCCTTGCATTGCAGATACCAAGCATGTAAGTGGTGCTCTAAAGTTATGATAATCTAAAACATTGCCACACATTTCCAAATGCTCCCTACCTTCCATTAGGGTGACATTACCCTAGTTGTAAATAATTGTCAGCTTAGCTTCATCACTGTGTTTAAAGAGGTGCAGAGAGACTTGTGATCTTGTGAGTTAAGGGTACAGGGTGAAATTATATTATGTATTACATGGCTTTCTTTCAATTTGCCAGCTCCACTTCTCTGTTTTCCCCAAAGTTCTTATTTCCAACACTTAATCCTTATGTTAATCAGCTTTTTCTTGTGTGGGTCATCATGACAAAAACACTGACACGAACAACTTAAAGGAGGTATGATTTATTTTGGCTTATGGTTTCAGAGTTTCAAGTCCATGGTCCTCCAACTCCATAGCTATGGTCCTGGGGTGAAGCAGAGCAACAAGGTGAAAGGGCACAGCAGAGCAAAGATGCTCAGCTCATGGAAGCCAGAAAGTGAAGAGACAGAGGAAAGGACCAGAGAAAAGAGAAACCATTCCAGGGTACACCCCCAGTGACCTATTTCCTCCAACTAGGTTCCTCCTCCTAGTGCTCCATTCAGCCATCAGTTATTAATCCATTGGTGAGGCTGAGGTCCTCATGATCAAATCACTTCCCAAAAGCCCCGCCCTTGAACACATGGTTCTTTAAAGGGCATTCCAGATCCAAACCATAGCAATCCTTTGCTGTCCTTTGTTCCATAGTAAGTTATTATCCAGTTCTTAGCATACTAATGCCTTTTTTAGGAAAAATGGGCCAACTAGATGGTCTTCCTTCTCCTCCCTGGTATTCCATTGGAAAACATCTCATTTTATTATAAAACAAATATTTCATATCATGCTGATAGTCAACTCATATTTCTAAATTTCCTATGGGCCTTCTTAAAAATTACTTATAGATCTTCATTTTTTAGGGGTTCTTGTGGCCTGAATATTGATGCTCCCTTAAAATTCATGTAATGAAGCCCTAACTCCCAGGAAAGCTATATGTGGAGATGGAGCCTCCTAAGGAACTACCTAAGGTCGAATGAAGTCATAAAAGTGAGACCCTTCTCTACCAGGATTAATGTCCTTTTAAGGAGAGACATGAGACTTATTTCTCTTGTTCTGTGGGCACATGGACTAAAGAAAGGCCAGGTGAGGGCCCAGTGAAATGGCAGCTATCTATAAGCCACAAGAAGATGCCTCAGGATAGAACTTAATTTGGCTGTGCCTTGATCTTGGACTTCCAGTCTCCAGGACTGTGAGGAAGTAAGTTTCTGTTATTTTTTTCCAGTCCATAGTATTTTGTTATGGCAGCCTGAGCAGACTGCTACAGGGATCATAATTTATTCTTCAGCTTGAGGCTTGAGATGGTCAATAGGAAAAATTACGAAATAATTTCTGATAACTGGGATATGTTGTAGAACTACTATATTACTTAAGCAAAGCCTCAACCACATTCCTTCTCACTCAAGTTCAGACAGTTTGGACTCACTTTCATGTCTCCAAGTTTATCTGTAAGTCACTACTTAATCCACCCACATGCCCTTCCTATGTTGTTATTCTGTAGCATGCCTACATCAAACCTCAACTGAGTATTCTGATATTGATTTTGTCCTACTTCACAAAATTGTGCAAAAGTTTGGGTTTGCATAACCTGAGATGGGACTGCAGAACCCCTGTTCTTTTTAGGCATTATGCCACTTTGCCTCTTATTTCCATCCCAAGCCATAAATGAGGGCTTGATGTGAGTTGCTATTTTGATATACACAAAGCTACAGTATGACTTCAAAGCAAGCTGAGAAGTCTGCTGGGATGGACTCCCAGGGTCTAGGTTGCTACTGACCAAGAGAAGGCTCAGTATATTAAGGAACACACCCAGCATCAGGCACTGAGTGAAACCTGTGGGGATCTCTTGACTGATGGGTGGCCCCAAGATGCTGATGTGTAAATATCTTGATGTTCTGATGGAGAAAAAAGCTTCTGGGGACCTAAACACTGTGAGCAGGGAATCATGAGGGTAAGATGGAGGAGTCTGGGAAGAGAAAGCTAAGGCCTAGACTTTGGCTCACGGAAGAAAGTGTGAACAAGCAGTCACATGAACTCATCACTCAGTAGAGCACTCTGACGGCCAAGAAAGAGAACAACATATCTGAGTACTTAAGAGAATCTGGAAATTTTTGTCACCCATTTGTTAATGGCTCTGCTGGTGTCATAAGTGGTAGATCCAGCTGGAAGTGGTAGCACATGCCTATAATCCCAGCAGCTTGGGAGGCTGAGGCAGGAAGATCGCCAGTTCAAATCCAGCCTCAGCAAATTAGTGAGGCCCTAAGCAACTCAGCACAACCCTATCTCTGAATAAAATATAAAAAGTTCAGAGGATGTGGCTCATTGGTTAAGTCCCTAGTACCAAAATTATCATCATCATCATCATCATCATCAAAAAATATTACATTCAAAAATAAAATAAGGGGTAGATCCAAAAGCTCAGCCTATGTTTCTGAAAATGGTGGTGTAAACACAAAAGCCCTTGTGAAGAGCAAGAGCTGAAGTCCATACTCACCATATTGGGCCTTTCAGGGAAACCACCCTGAGAAAGTAGGATGACCTGTCCATTCAGGTGAACTGACAGAGCTCTGTAATGAGCACATGCTTGAGGCAGCCTGGCCTGAGGTGGCTGCCACCTCCATGAGGCAGATGGGAGTGAGTAGCTGGATGAACCATTTTGGCCACTGCATCAAGCTCTGTGAGTGGGGTGTTTTGTATACAGCATTGCAGCAGGTGAAGCACTCCCCTCCTGTTAGTGGGTCAACCTCTAGAAATAACCCACATTTTACTTCTTTCCTCATGCCTTTCTCCTGGAGGATCTTGTAGGCTCTCTCCCACTGCTTGCTGGATCATCTGATCACAGAGGAGAAAGGCTTTGACTTGTTCTAAACAGAAAATGGACTTACATATGTTGTTATCGCTAAATCTCTAGCTGTTAAGCCACTTTTGTAATTTTCTTTCTTTTTTGGGGGGGGTACTGGGATTGAACTCAGGGGCACTCGACCACTGAGCCACATCCCCAGCCCTATTTTGTGTGTTATGTAGAGACAGGGTCTCACCGAGTTGCTTAGTGCCTCGCTCTTGCTGAGGCTGGATTTGAACTCGCGATTCTCCTGTCTCAGCCTCCCTAAGTGCTGGGATTACAGGCTTGCACCACTGCGCCCGGCTCCACTTTTGTAAATTTCATGCCTTGCTTACAAGCCACATCTCATGCTTGGTTCTGTTCAATCTATGTCACCACCATGGGACCTTCCTAGGTGGATTCCACTCTGCTTAAATCATGTCAATCTTCTTAGCACTTGAATTTAAATACAGCTGTTTATGCCCTAACTGTGCCTTTGCCTTTATTTTCTTTTTGTTGCGCTCATATGAATTGTGTGGATGCTTGCCTTTCCTTTTCTGTCAACAGCAGCAATAGTGATAATTGTGACAAACGCTGTCGTCTGTTAAGGTCTCACGGTGCGACTCTTTCCATACCGTACACATGAGAAATAAACATTACTTTTGTTGAAAACTCATTTCATTCATCTGAGTTAGATAATTTAAAATTCTATGTTCTCAGAAAAGTATTGTTAATGCATACACCTTATAAAATATTTAAAGAAAAAATTATGCTAAAATTGGAAGTGTCCCCTCCTCTTCTCTTCCTCATTGTCATCCCTGATGATGGCAGAATGTTTTACCTTCCAGATCCTCTGTGTGACTGTGTGCCACATATATGTTTTCATATATGATTTTCTTTTTCATTGCACAATATATCTTAGCATTAGCATGAGGAAGGAGGGAATGGAGGCTTGGAGAAATTAAAGAACTTTGCAGCATGTAATAGTAGTTTTCATTGTGGGATGGGATCCTGGAAGGCAGTGGAAATCTCTGTTGTACATTCAGTTCTAGTGCTTTCCAATCTGGTTTAATAGCTGCCTTATTCCAGAAGGTCAGTGCTTCTCAGGTGCTCTCATTCTCAAAGCCCATTGTTTTGTCTGTGTGTCTGAGATTCAGTAGCCTACCTAATCCCTATACTTTGGCTCATGCCTGGATTTTGCTTTGCCTTATTTACCTGAAGGAACTCAAGCATCTTCCACCTGCTGACAGACATTTTGACACGACCTGTTTGTTTCTGGAATTTTACTTGCTGCTGAATGTTCTGATGTCATAGTTTTCAGAATTGACATTTGACTTAACGGAGCTGCCTTTTTTGGTCTTTCTCTTGTTTACTGTGTTGTATTAATTGTGCTAGGCTTTCTCCGAGCACTGACAGCTCAATTTCCTTTCCTCACTCCTCTCCCTTGTCTATTTGCTCTACCTCACAGGTGGAATCCTGTTCCAGGTCCCTTGCAGTATACTTCCACCACCCAAATCCTGCCTTCCTTCCTTGAAGTGCAGTGCCATTTGTCATGAATTTAAAAGAACATTGAATCTGTCCTCAACATAAAGTGAGATTTCAGTACATCCCACTGAGAGAAAAATGAATAGTACAATCAAGGCTTTAGAATAATGTAGAGCAGATAAAGCAAACCAATGTTTAACATATTTACTTCTCATTTCTTTAACATTTATAGAATATTTGCTGAATATTCTAGAATATATAGAATATTTAGAATATATAGAATATTTAGAATATATAGAATATTTAGGCTAACCAGCAACAACATTTCCTATGTATATTCGGAGCCCGATGGTTTCTTTTATTAGGCATAATACTTGTTGTTTTAAGAAAAGAAGAGTTTATCTAGAGATTAAGGGATTATATTTGGTAGACCTTTGAGACACTAATGAGGCTTTTCAAGTTTAGTAAAGTCTCTTGTTACTTTTCAGCAACACTTACTGGTCTTGCTTTCCCCAATTTCTCATTATTAACACTGATTTCTTTGTCACCAAAATGGGACATGGGTGTCATTGTCCTTTATTGCTGCTCCCTACACCCTGGTCAAGTACTCCTAAGCGCAGCCATGACAATCTTCCGGACTCCAGTTTGCCTCTCCCTTCACCACCATTCTGGCTCTATGCTGATAGGCTTTTCCCATGAGCCTTGTTTTTGTTACATTATCTCCATATTCAAAGCCTAAAATTGTCCCTTACTTTTAACTAGAGTTAAGCTCAAATGGATAAGAGTTTCTTAGTCTTGTCTACCATGAATCCCGTCAGATTTATCAGACAAAATCCAATTTATGTTCATTATTTACAGTTTAACTATTCCCAGGAAAAAAATAGGATCCCCTGGTTTCAAGCTTCCATCTAGTTTCCTCAGTGGTCATCCTTGAAGACCCACTTTCATCTATCTCTATTCTACTATTCAATCTTAGTCCCCTCTATTTCCCTCAAAGAATCTCTTCCTTTCTTCTTAATTTGCAAGGCATCTTTCCACTTTCAGCCTTTGGTCATGCTCTACCCTCTCTTGCAACTTTCCTTTTTCCTCTGAATGGATGAGAAGGTCCTTGTGTTGTCATCCTTGGCTTCCACCAGGCCATCTGGCACCTCTGTGGGGATTGCAAAGTGTGTTGACATTGGATGAGTCAATCATGTAAAGGTACATCTTTCCTCAAACCATCTTACACACCCCTGCTAGGATCCTCGGCTTGATAACCTCCTAAGGGTGGGACTCTAGCCCTCATCCACTCCCTCCCTCAGCCAGGTGCCCCTGTGCAGCAGCATGGAATATAGCAGCTGTATTCAAACTGTCATCCCAGAGACAGTTTTATTGACTTGGCTAGTGAGGAGATCTTATTTATTCTGTCCTTGTCTTTCTTTAGCCTATTGAAACCCAATACAAGGTTTGTGGATCAGCTGATAGCTCACTTCCTGAGGGAAGGCACCAGCCCCCACAGTGCTCTCTTTTATGACTAGCAAGTACACAATCGCCATCATAAAATTTAATTCTTGGTTATGATGTGTCTTAATCACTGAGAATTTCTTGGTTCGTGTTTGCCTTTTCTGATTAGATTTCCTACAGACTGAGAATATGACTTAGACCTTTTCTTCAGTCAATAATATACTCAAAACAAAACTAAGCATGTATATTATTTTTGATAACTCCAAGTTGCTATCATTTGATATATTGTTTGATGTATCAATAAAAGAAAAAAAATCCCCAAAAATGAACATAAATTTATTAAGATTTTAATTATATAGCACTCCTATACACATATAAATGGAATATATAAGCTAAATACATTTGTTAAGACATTCCTTAAACTTTTTCAGATTCTGTTCTGAATAAATTTTTAATTTGGTTGCTGATGCCTGTACTTTCCAACAATTTTACTCTCTGTATAATCAAGAGTGAAAGAGTGATTGTGATGTAGCAGTTCTTTTCAGAGTGCTTCATTAGTGTTTTCATATTTTCTTTCAGGACACAGATACCCATTTTGCAAGTGTTGATACTGAATCTTTTTTCGATTGTATGATAGAAAGTTAATTAAACTCAGCAGCTAAGACATTAATTCTTCAAAAATTCTTAAAGAGATTTTACAACCAAATGTCAAGGGGTTGTAGTTGTTCAATTATGCTCCCAGAACACAAAAAAGATTGTGCATGACTAGGTAATTGCATTTATGTCTTTACTGCGCCCTACTAACAGCAACAATAGGATACCATGATTTCTTAGATTCATTCCTATTGTACAGATGTTAAAAATGGAAAAGTGTATCTAGTGATGCTGAAATATAGGAGTATTTGCTCAATTGATGTATTTCAGTAGATTAAAGGTGAACATCAACAGTTTTTAAAAATGAGAAAAGTCATGTGTATGAGGTAGAACTATTTTGTAGAAAAAGCACTGGCCATGTATTACAAAAGTTATGTTTCAGAGCTTGCCATTAAATCGTATGTGTCCATTTTATTTCACCATCTGGATCGCTGTTTCTTTGTTTGACGAATGAGGGAAGTGACCTGGGTGATTTTCAGGGCTCTTCAACACTAATAGTGAGGGACTCTAGAGCAAGAAGATGAAAGTTCCAAATCAAAGCCCAGATTCTTATCCAAGAGAAAAATATCTTGGACTACAATTCTGGCTTACAAGTTTGTATCTGTTTGATGAAATCAGCCACAAGCCATGTGTGGTAAAGGCTGAACATATGGGGGATGATAGGATTCAATCCTTATCCATTTGAGAAGAAATTGTCCATATGCAAACTCTCCTGAGGGTGCAGAAAGAGAAAGTAATCACTAAGATTAACCTGAGAGTTCATTTGTACAGAAAGAGTTAGGCCCTTGGAGATCTCAATTTTTTTTTCTCTCCTGAATATTGACAAAGGACAAGAGACATTCTGCTGGAAGGAAATTAGATTGCAAAATGGTTAATCCTCCCCAAGTGGAAATCTGGTAAAGAATTTATATGTGAAGCCTGAAATATACACAGCAGAGCCAAGTGACTCAGTCAATTTAGAAAAGATCACATTTTAATTAAATGCAACAGGAGGGAGAAAAGAGGAGACATGTTTCTTGCTTTTCAAAGATAACATGGAACCACTATAAATACCATGCAATGGGAGCAAATTTTTATTATTATGACTCTTTATCCCTTTCCTTAGTAGTTAGTCCTCAAAATGTAAGCACTTCTTTTGTTTATCTTATATATTATATTCACAGAAAGTTGGCTTTAAAAATAAAGTACAGCTAAGAGGATTTCATGTTTTTTATCTTTTATCTTTCACATTAAACAAATAAACAGTTGCAATTGTGTAGTGGCACTGTGCTCAGGGTAAGAATGTCATTGTGTAATTTGGGGTTGCATAGCTCAAAGACTCGTGGTTTAAATGTGATAATAGATGGAAAGTCCTAAGCATAGTTTGGTATGTAGAAAATCCTCTGTACCTGCTAGCTATTATAATCAGCAAACAGAGTATGAAGACCTTGTATCTGACTAGTGAGAAGAAAAGGAAAATGGTTGCCAGGCTTGTGATAACCAGAAGTCACCTATGTTTCTATTCTGAAAATAAAATGTTAAGATATATAAAACTTTTTCTCTCAACATCATGGTTATATCGAGTTAGTCCTATGTGAAATACTCATTTAAACAATTTTTAAAACCTGTATCATATAACATAATGTTTCCATGCACAAAAGGATATACCAGACAAACTTGTGTGATGAACAAACAGTTTTGTGGGGTAGATTCACATGCCTTCAAACTATAGCCATTTTCTCCCATTTAATTAAGCTATATCTACTCAGTGAGCTCTATTTTCCTTTTCAGAATCCTAAGTGAATTATCTTGAAATTATTGCCTCAGTCTTTGGACAGTGTCTTAAATGAGGAGTAATAGAATTTTTGCCACTGGGCTTACAAACACCGCTCCCCATGAATCTGATATTCTCTCTGGGAATGAAAGGAGACAAAATTAATGGTTTGAAAATACCATAGAACCCAATCTTGCCATGTGCCTTGTGGCAAGTTCTCTTGTATTAAAAGAAAATTCAGCATTTAGGGCAAATGCTTTCCCCCATTTCATTCATTTGTGGTTCTCACAAATGTAAAAGTCTCTGCTTTCAGGTTGTTGAAGAATTGAGATGCCATTTATAATATATTTACTTGAACAGTTCTAAAAAACAAGTCATTATTCAGCTACTTTGATATGGTTCTCTTAATCAAAGATTTATCGGGACAGTTTAGAAATAGTCAGATAAATGTTCTCTACCTGGGAGAAGGGAGGCGTAAGCAGTGCTCTGTGGAAAATTTATACTGAATTGCTTTATGCTATCTTGCATTTGATTAACTTTTATCAACCAGTACAAAACCTCCTTCCCGATGCATCATTTATATGAACTTTATAAATGAGCCATCTTTTTATTGCCAGCATAATTCATTGTGATATAACCATTTTAAAAGCCTCCACGAGATAATTAACAGAGTAGATTGTGTGTGTGTGTGTGTGTGTTACTTCTGCAACAATTTTGTGCTGAAAAACCTGAGTGCACTACTGTGCAGTGAAAACTGTGAAGGATTAATATCAAAAGTTAAGCTTTCCTGAGATCAGGCAGAAGAGATAATTGCTTCCATTTGATTACCTTGGTGCCACAAATGGTAAACCAAGTCAAAGTGTGAGAATAATCTTTGGCTTATGTTAAATGAAGTATCCAAAAGACAACATAGAGTTCTACTCTGTCATTTGTACAGATTATATTTCCTCAATGTGATATTTCAAACAAATATGACAGTGGCATTTTTAGGACTGAATGATAAAATTTAGGCAAATTGTGCTGAGTGCTCAATCATGACACTCAGAATTGATTCTTTTTTTTTGGTACTGGGGATTGAACTCGTGGATACTGGACCACTGAGCCACATCCCCAGCCCTATTTTGTGTTTTATGTAGAGACAGGGTCTCACTGAGTTGCTTAGCTCCTCACCATTGCTGAGGCTGGCTTTGAACTCGCGGTTCTCCTGTCTCTGCCTCCCAAAGTGCTGGGATTACAGGCATGCGCCACCGCGCCTGGCTAGAATTGATTTTTAATCCATCGAGAAAGACTTTTTAATATGTTAAAAGGTCCTTTCTAGTGTTAGGTCTCTCAGGAATAGAAATTTATTTTAAATCTTGTCATTTTCCTTCATTAGCTGTATTTACTTAAAAATTATGAATATAGATATTTCTTTTGCAGCCTAAAAATAATTGGGTTTATGAAAACAAAGTAGAGATGATTTTCAAAACTTATTTGAACTGTCCCCAAATGATTAACTGATAGTTTCAATCTTCTTGACATTTCTGTGGCCACAAATGCTTTTCATATGCTTATGTAAAAGGATGTCAGGTATACTATTTCTTCTTGTCCACCAGGCCCATGGTTTAGTTTTCCTCTTCCCTGTGTGTCCCGGGAGGCTGGTTTCTTTGAATGTCTTTGCCTCCTCCTTCTCTAAATTTTTCCACTTCTCTCCACCTCCTGCCGGGACCCTAAAAGTTTCACTTGACATCACTCAGGCGGATGTTCAGCCCACTAGTATATAACATAGACATACATACACAATTAGAATGAAAGGAATGTTTGTAGAAAGAAAATTGGCATCATACATCAATACTGGAACTCTTTCCTTACCCTTTAATAATGACTTGTGGCATCTTGGGGAAGGTCACTTAATTTTTATGAGTCATTTTTCCTTATTTGAAAAACAAAGGATCAAGCCATAGTATTGCCCAACTTTCAGTAATCTAAGTTTGTATCACTAACATGTATATATGATATGTATTATCATATGTCACAATTTTCACATTCACTGACATGTGGCTAGATTGTGCTTACATATTATCATTTCAAGTTCAAAATACAGAAAAGAGATAAGCCCATAGTTTTTTCACCTGCTTAATTCTCCTGGATAATCCTTGAGCCTGTTTGATTAAAAAGAGTGTAATAAAATATCAGTTTGCCACTACTGAAAATGCATGTAAAGAAAGATGGTAAAGATGAACCAAGACCAAATTCATACTCATACCTGATAAAATGAAAGATTGTATGAAGAAGTAGTTAAGATATACAGCAGCAGTAACAGAAGCATGACGAAACAAATGGAGTGAAACTTAGGATTGTTCCTTTGAACTAAGGTATGTGAATTTCTGTGTCAAAGCATGGTGAGGGAACCACAGGCAAGGCCAACAGTCTCCCTGCATAGAGGAGACAGAACTGGGAGCAAGGGAGGTCAAAACCACCTAGAATTTCCAAATCAAAATGTCAGATAAAAAAGAACAGAATGCAAAAAGATTATAATTCTAGAGATCTGAAGATTTGTTTCAATAGTGGGACAGAATTAAACAAAATTTTCTAACATTTACAATATTCCATAGATATACTGGAGTTTTTTACTTACAGATATATAAGTCAATTTGATCCCTAAAAGTCTCGCCCTAATGCTTTGCTTTACATGGCTTAAAAACAAGACTTAAAAGGATCAAACCATTTCCAAATAACTGCATCCCACAATAATGTTCAGAATATTTTGGGGCATACAAGTATATCAATCACTACCCCCCAAAAGTAAAATTCACAATGTCTATAAGCAAACAGTTCCAGAGATGCAAAGAAGCAGGAAAATAAAACACATGATGAGAAAAACAAAACAAACAAACAAAAAAACAGCTCAGGAATGACACAGATGATAGAATTAGTTGAAAAAACTAGAACTGTTTTTATGATAAGTTCAACAAGGTAGAGAAAACATTGATCTTTTGAAATAATTAGACAATATAAAAATTTCTAAATCACAATGATAGAGAATGAAAATTTCAGACAAATGAGAACTATGTCTTAGATGAAAAAGGTAGTAAATTCGTATAATTCATAGTCATTATGATCACTGAATTAGTGAATACTCGACAATACCTCCTATGGAAAATATAGAATATCTCAGTCTGTTTGTGCTTCTATAACAAAATGTCTGAGCCTACATAATTTATAAAGTCCATAAATCTATTTCCTCATGGTTCTAGAGGCTGAGAAGCTCAAACTCAAGGGACCACCACTTTTGATGTATGATAAGGGCCCCCGTCTCTGCTTCCAAGTTGCAGGCTCAGCACTGTGTTCTTACATGGCTGAAGACATAGGAAATGCCAAAGGGGCTGAACTTATTCTCCAGTCCTTTTTATAAGGGAACTAATCTCATCCATAAGTGTGGGGCCCTAATAGTCTATCTGTCTTGGTCTGGATCTATGACCAAGAATTACTGAGCTCAGACTAATGTATCTAGGCAGATTCATGGAGTGAATCACCAGCCTCACAACAGGATGGGTTTTATAAGCTTTAATATGAGATAATATAATGATAAGCAAGCAACAGTTATACTTTGCAATATTGAATATTATATATAATGAATCAATGATATAGAAGAAAAGAAAGATAGAGCGGCTCCAGCCCAATAAACACTCACCAATCAACACCGGATGACACAACACGGGTTTGCAAGTACACTCAAAGCACCATCATTACCTCCAACACCCAGCCTTGGGTAAAATAAGCAACACCAAGAATGGGGTAAACATATAGGTAAGAGTCTTCCTCCTCAAAGCACCATCATCACCTTCAGAGTCTTTCTCCTCAAAGCACCATTCAAGATCCTTCTTCTTTACTCACAACAGCATCAGCACCTTCAACACCTATCCTCAGGTAAAAGGAGCAATATCGAGGGTAGGGTATACAACATAGGTGAGAGTCCTTCTTTTCCACTTAAAGCGTCATCACCACCTTCAACACCCAGCCTTGGGTAAAATCAGCAACACCAAGAATGGGGTAAACACACAGGTGAGAGTCTGCCTTCTACCTCTCAAGTCAGCTCCCTTCTTCTCATCATCAGGTTCTTTCTTCTTACTCAAAAATCAGATTCTTTCTTCTTTCTCTGATGGATTCCTTCTGCTTCTCTCCAGTCCAGTTGGATTCCTTCTCCTCCTTCTTCCTCCTTTGGAGGACTTAAAAAGGCACAAGAACCCCTCCCAACATGCAGTCCAGCGTTATGCAGCTGGCCTTAGGCTGTAAAATCTCTGTGACGTGGGAACTGGCCAGGTTCCAAAACTCACAGGATCAAAGGCTGAAAGTTTTGAGGCACCAAGAGCTCGTTTGTGCACCAGATGGCCCCAAACAATAATCTTGAGGGTGCTTCCTCAAAGGCTCTCCAAATTCCTCACTAACAAGCTCTCCTCTCCTAAGTCACACTCAAGGACGGGCCCATATTATTAACTATCTATACACTATCACATCCTGAAGACTCTCACCTCATCCTACTATCACATTGGGTCATAAGTTCCAACGTGTGAATTGAGGTGTGGGGGGCATATATGCAAAATAGAGAACAGAATGAGGTCCTTACAAGTTTCTGGCCTCAAAAACTTTCATCAATCAATCAATATATTTTATTTGTGTTTCTGTTTAAAGACATACTATTTTATATACATTGTTGATTCATTAATATTCATTTAATGGCTAACTACAATATAAGTCATGGTTGAATGAAGATTCTCTAGCACTCATGTCTCTTCATTAGGCACAAAACAGCTTTATTATGCTTAGGCACACTAAGCAGCACTTTGGCCCAATGCTTGGGGACTATTTTGAATAATGAAATTATCAACAAAAAGAAAAAAATGTAAAAATTATGACAATAAATAGACCTCAAAAGGACATCTATTTATAGTATGAGTGCCTAAACAGCAATACAGAACTTTATAACTTCATATTGCTTGACCCAATTTGGAATACATGTGTTGTGTAACTTGTTCTTGGGTTAGTTTTTAGTTTAGTTTTGTGTGTTTTGATATTTCTGCTCTTGATTGAAAATGACTATGAAAGTATACTAGGCAATGATGTATTGATTTGGGGATTACAACTAAATTTTAACAATAGGTGAGTTTACAAATGGTATCTGTAAATGATGATTGAAGTTACCTTGATGGAATGAATGGATTAGACATTACCAAGCAAAAGATTAGTGAAACTGAAGAAAGATAAATAGCATTATCCAAAATGAAGCACTAAAAATGGAATCACCTCAAGTATGATAATATACATGTGCTATGGTCTGGTTCTCTACTGTCCCCCAAAAGCTCACATATTTATTTATTTTTGGTACTAGAATTTGAACCTCAAGATGCTTTACTACTGAGCCAAATCCCCAGCCCTTTTTATACATTTATTTATTAAGAAGATCTCACTAAAATTCTTATGGCCTCACTGAGTTGCTTTAAGGATCACCTAAAACTGGTCATTCTCCTGCCAGACTCCCAAATTGCTGGGATTATAGGCATGCACCATGATGCCTGGCCCCAAAAGTTCATGTATTTGAGAACTTGCTTCCCAATGCGGGTATGTCCAGAGGTAGGGCTTTGGGAAAGTGCATAAATCATAAGGGCTCTGACCTCTTCAGTGGGTTGATCCACTGGTGGTGAGGATTACTGGAAGGTTGGGGATAGTAGAGAAAGTGGGTAATGGGGGAAGGGCATGCCCTGGAAAGCATTGTTTTTATTTCACTTTAAAAATTTATGCCTAATTATTTTCATATCTATTCTTTTTACTTATATATGACAGTAGAATGTATTTTGACCTATCATACATACATGGAGTATAACTTCCCATTCTTGTGGTTGTATAGGATGTGGAGTTATGCTGGTTGTGTATTTATGTATGAGCATAGGAAAGTTACGTCTGATTCATTCTACTGTTCTTCTCATTCCCATTCCTCCTCCCTTCCCCCTACTCTCCCTTCTGATCTGGTGAACCTCCAACCTCCCTCCTCCCTGCCTATTGTGAGTCAGCATCCACATATCAGAGAGAACATTTGGCCATTAGTTTTGGGGGATTGGCTTATTTCACTTAGGATGATAGCCTCCACTTTCATCCATTTACCATCAGATGCCATAATTTCATTCTTTATGGCTTAGTAATATTCCATTGTGTATATGTACTATATTTTCTTTATTCATTCATCTGTTGAAGGGCACCTAGATTGATTCCATAGCTTAGCTATTGTGATTTGAACTGCTATGAACATTGATGTGGCCACATTGCTATAGTATGCTAATTTTAAGTTCTTTGAGTATATGCCAATTAGTGGGATAACTGGGTCAAATAGTAGTTGCATTCCAAGTTTTCTGAGGAATTTTCATACTGCTTTCCAGAATTGTTGCACCAATTTGTACTCCCACTAGCAATGTATGAGTGTACCTTTTCCCTTACACTCTTTGCCAACATTTTTTGTTACTTGAATTCTTGATAATTGTCATTCTGACTGGAATGAGAAAAAATCTCAGTGTATTTTTAATTTGCATTTATCTAATTGCTAATGATGTTGAACATTTTTTCATATATTTGTTGACCATTCATATTTCTTTTGAGAAGTGTCTGTTCAGTTCCTTTGCCCATTGATTGATTGGGTTATTTGGGGGGTTTTTTTGGTGTTTTTTTTTTTAGTTCCTTATATATCCTGGAGATTAATGCTCCATTTGAGGTGCAGGTGGCAAAGATTTTCTCCCATTTTGTAGGCTTGCTCTTCATGTTCTTGTTTCCTTTGCTATGAAGAAGCTTCTTAGTTTGAAAGAATCCCATTTATTGATTCTTAACTGCACTTCTTGCTCTTCAGGAATCTTGTTGAGGAATTTTGTTCCTAAGCCAACATGATGGAGTTTTGGACCTACTTTTTCTTCTAGTATGCAAAGGATCTCTGGTCAAATGCCCAAATCTTTGATCCACTTAGAGTTGAAGTCTGTGCAGGGTGAGAGATAGGGGTCTAATTTCTTTTTATTACATAACACAATTTCAGTTTTCTCAGTACCATTTGTTGAAGAGGCTATCTTTTCTCCAATGTATGTTTTCAGCACCTTTGACTAGTATGAGATACCTGTATGTGGCTTTGTCTCTGTGTCTTCTATTTTGTACCATTGGTCTTCATGTCCTTTTTCATGCTAATACCTGCCATTTTTGTTACTATAGCTCTGTTGTATAACTTAAGGTCTAGTATTGTGATGCCTCCTGCTATCCATTGGTCATTCAATAGCATATTATTTAATCTCCAGGCGTTAGAGTAGCTTGTGCTTTTTATTTTATAATTTACTTCTAATTTCATTGCATTATAATTTGATAGGATGTAGCGCATTATCTCTATTCTTTTGTATTTGCTAAGAGTTGCTTTGTGGCTATAAGATATGGTCTGTTTTAGAGAAAGATCCATGTGTTAATGAGAAGAAAGTTTATTCCATCATCGATGGATGAAATATCCTATATATATCTTTAAAATCTAAATTACTAATTATATTTTTTAGGGTTATATCATCTTTATTTAGTTTTTGTTTGGAGGATCTATCCAGTGGAGAGGGGAGTGTTAACATCACCCAGTATTATTGTGTTGTGGTCTATTTGCTTCTTGAAATTGAGATGGGTTTATTTGAGGTACATATATGCTCCATTGTTTGGGGGCATAAATATTTACAATTGTTATATCTTGTTGATGTGTAAGTTCCTCAAACTGTATGAAATGTCCTTCTTTGTCCCTCCTGATTAACTTACACTTGAAATCCTCTTTATGTGATATAAGGATATAAACTCCTGCTTGTTTACAAGATCCATGTGAATGATATGCTTTTTCCCATTCTTTTACCTCAGTCTGTGCATGTCTTTGCCTATGAGGTCAGTAGTTTTGGAGACAGCATATGTTGGGTCTTGTTTTTTAATCCAATCTGCCAGTCTATGTCTTTTGATTAATGAATTTAGGCCATTTACATTCAAGGTTAGTTTTGGGATATAAATTTTATTCCATGTCATTTTGATTTATTCTGGTTTTTAATTTGAATTAGTTTCTCCATTGATTCACTGTTATTTTAGTGTAGTTTCTCCCTTTGTTAGTTTTCACTTTTAATTTTCCTTTCTTCTTCATGAAATGTCTTATTGAGTATAGTTTGTAGTGCAGGCTTTCTAGTTGTGAATTCTTCTAACTTTTTTTTTTACCATGGAAGGTTTTTATTTCATCGTCAATTCTGAAGCTTAATTTTGCTGGGTATAATATTCTTGGATGGCATCAATTTTCTTTAAAAGCTTGGTATATATAATCCAAGACCTGCTAGCTTTGTGTCTGGATTTAGAAATCAGTTGAGATCTGTTACATCTACCCATGTAACAATATGGATGTGAGGCAGTAGAGTTTCTACCCTGTGGACTTATACTATTCCTGAAGGTTTCCAGTACCTTAGGGAGAGACACATAATAACAACCAATGCAAACAATATATAGCACTAAACAAATAGTTCCAGCTATGATGTCTACAATGTTAATTGTCACAATAAACAAATGATATGGTCAGTTATTGCCTACAATAAAACAATGTTTGCAAAAGTGTTTACAATTGCAAATGGTGAACAGAGAGAGAACAGAAATAATATAGGATGTGATGATTATGAGGGAGAAGGAGAGAAGATAGAAGTAAAAATTTAAAGGATGAGTCAAAGACAGAACAATAGAGTTTAGCAGTTAGCTAAAGAAAAGAGAGAATCAAGGGAAACAGTTGAGAGAAAAATATATAAAGTAAAATTTAAAAAAATTAAAATAAATATAAAATACAAAACAAAAGTTAAATATAATAATCAAAAATATGCTAGACCTCAAAAAATGATCTACAAAAAATAACTAGCTTCAAAAATTCTAGAACTGAGGAAAAAATATGAGTATGTATAAAAATCCATGAATTATTACAATCACAATTAAACAGAGAATAGATAGAACAAAAATCTCAGTGAAAAGTTAAAGAATTGTGTATGTTGGAGTTCACAAGTTTCTCACCTTGTCTTCTTCACCATGTTAGGTGGGCTCATCTAGAACAAGATGTTCCACGCTCCAGGTTGATTGCTCGAGTGAGAGAGGTAATACCATAGGCAGAATTCCTGGAGGTAGAATTTAGGCTTAGGTGGGCTCCAGGCCCTTAGCTGAAAGTCAATTTGTCTGGAGATTTTTTTGTTGTTGTTTGTTTGTTTTAAAATGTAAATTTTATTCTCAGGCAAAATTGGTTGCTATGTAAGTGAAATGAAATAAAAATCTTTAATTACATGACATGAATCTTTTGAAAGAAACCTTTTGAGAGTGCCTTGGAATCAGATGATTGCTATGTACAAGATAACTCATATTTACAATAGTGCAATTCATCACCGCCCCCGGCTTAATTCATTAAAATAAGAAACTCTACTTTGAGCTCCTTATTTCAAATGGCTTGAGTTAGTCTCAGTTTCTTTTTTATAAAATTTTTTAAAAATTTATTTATTTAAATGCATTTCAAGTCATAGTACATATATAGAGCTCAATTTTCCATCTCTCTGGTTGCAGACAAGATACAGTCACACCATTTGTGTCTTCATACATGCACCTAGGGTAGTGATGTCCATCTCATTCCACCATTTTTGCTATTCCCATTCCCCCTCCCCTCCCCCACCTTCCCAAGTCAGTGCACCTGCAGGGCCAAGCAATTACTGGTCCATGCTGTAAGACTGCACACCAGCAGTCTCCCCGAGGTTCTACTTGTGTGGTGAAGGAGTCAATTCTTTTCTGTTTTTATTTGTTGTTTTTAGATATACATGGACAGTAAGGTATATTTTGACATAGTATATATACATGGAGCACAATCCATTACAATTTTGATCCCATTCTTGTGGTTGAACATGATATAGAGTAACATTGGTCATTTTAAACTGGACAATATCATGCTAAGTGAAATAAGCCAATCCCCAAAAACCAAAGGCCAAATGTTCTCTCTGATATGTGGATGCTAATCCATCAAGAGGAAGGGTAAGGAGGGGAAGTATAAAGGAGCCAATTCTTAGTCCATTACATCACTGGCAGACCCCACATTTTCTGATCTCAGGTTGAGTCTCCAAACTCAATCTCCTACTCCTGCTCTTTCAAAACCCCAGACAGGCTAGTCTCTCCCAGCCAGTCCTGCAAGCAGCTGTATTGAAAGGGGATGGGGCAAGCCAGGTGGGTTACCATGACCAGTTGTCCCCTGTATAAACCTCTATCCATGTTTCAGTTTATCCTGGTCACTTAGACACACTCTATGTCACGCAGTGTGGGTTTTCACGCCTGTATTTTGGAACAAACTCAAGTTTGCCAGGAATTGCCTCCTTTAGTTGCTGGCCCCCATGCTCAGCTGCAAAATGATTCCTTTCTCTATCCTCCATATACTGCCAGGAGACATGGCAGCTTCTTTCCTGCAGAAGACTATTGTGCAGGGCTGGGGTTGTGGCTCAGTGGTAGAGTGCTTGCCTAGCATGTATGAGGCACTGGGTTTGATTCTTAGCACTGCATATAAATAAATAAAATAAAGATCCATCAACAACTAAAAAAAAATTTAAAAAAAGATTATTGTGCAACATGGCTTTTATCTTTACTCTTTGATCTTTACTCTTCATACCCAGACATGCCTCAGGCCTCCTAAAAATGTGGGTTCCTTTAATTCCCTTTTACCTACCTCCTCTTTGCTCATGGAGGGACTGCTCTGTTTGGTGCCTCTGGCTGAAGCATTGGCTATGACATTGGGAATTTCTTACTTATTTTATAATATCCAACCTCATGTGTCCTGATTTGCTTTGAATGTCCAGTTTTAAATTCCAGTAAAGTCCCCCACCTTTTTTTTCCTGTTCACCCACCTTGCTGAGAAGCTGCCTGTCTGCTTTCTTGGTTTCACTCCATAGAGCATCCAGGAAAGCTCGAAAGCATTATCTTTTATCCAGCTCCTTCTCTCTCTTTCTCTCTCTTTCCCTCCCTCTGCTTTTTGACTGCCATGAGCCAAGTGGCTTTCCTCCACTATACTCTTCAAGCTTCACTTCAAGCCCAGAGCAATAAAGCTGGCCCACCATGGACTGAAAGTTCCATAACCATGATACAAGCTAATTTTTAATATTTTAAGTTGTTTGTATTAATTATTTTGGTCACAGTAATAAAAAAATTGATTACTCAACTTATATCCAATCTCTCAAGGTAGAGAGCAAAAATATTTTTATTAGAAAATAGTAATTGAAGTTTTCCATTTAATACACTGGTAAAAGAAGCTAAAGAAAGAAAGAAACAAACAAAAAAACCAAAAAAGTGTAAAACAAAAACAAACAAAGAACAACAATAAAATCAAAACCCTACATGAATAAGCCCTATATGAATAAAAATACACCAAGCCACATTATATTCAAGCTGCTCAAAACTGGTATTATAGACAAAATTATAGAAACAACCAGAGAATAGTGAAGGATTTGCATGATATATCATGCATAGAAGAATAAAAATAAAGATAATAGTATATTTTTCATTAGAAATAATTTAAATAACAATTCTAAAGCAAGGTCTTTCAGGTAATGAATGATTAAAAACTATTAAGTTGGATTCGGCAAACTAAGGAAAACCTCTCTCAAAAACGAAGGTTTAAAAAAAAACAATTAAGACACAGAAGTGCCCAAAAACATTCATCTAGTGGAATATGACACAAAAAATGTTAAAAAAATCCTTTAGACAAAAGAAAAACGATACCACGTGGAAATCTGGGTTTGCATAAAGATGCATTAGATGTACAAATGTGAATATAAAATGTTTTCTTGTCTAGATATCCTTAAAATGACCAACTTTTAAAATCAAAACTAACAGCTATTTTGAGACTTATAATATGTAGACATAAAATATGTGGCAACAATAACTGAAAGGTCAGGAGGAGAGAAATAGTTTAATATTTTTTCAGAATATATAAAACAATACATTATTAGTTGAGAATAGACTGTGGTAAGTTCAAGATAAGGACTCAACCTTAAAGCAGCCACTAAAATAACACAAAAAAGTCACACCTTATTAACCAAGCTAAGAAGTAAATGGAATTATTGATATAATAATTATTAGATAAATAATCTAAGGAATGTCAGAAGAAAGGGAACTTCATGATAAATGTAAATGTATAAGGTGATGGATTTAAATCTAAGCATTTTAATGATTACATTAAATGTAAATGGACTAACCTGAGGATGAACTAGTTTATTCTGTAAAAGACCAGATAGTAAATAATTTAGCCTTCATGGGCCATATACATTGGAGATTTCTGCTCCATATTCTTTAGTTCTCTTTAACAAACTCTTAAAAATCTATAATATGTAAAAGAAACCTAAACTATATAAAAATCTACCTTTAGTTCACTGGTCATATGAAACATGCCAATTGCCAGATTTGACCTATGAGCTAGATTTTTGATCTGTAGTCTAAACGTACCAACCAAATGTGGAAATTACCACATTTGGTTGGTACGTTTAGACTGTGGATTGGATAGTCTAAACGTACTAGATTGGATAAAAAGCAAAAGTCAACTATGTTAACCTAGAAGAAACACACTTCACATATAAAAACAAATACAGGTCAGAGGATAAGAAAATATATACTAGGTTGAGTTCAATAAAAAGAAAGCTAGAGTGTCTCTATTAATATTTGCCAAAGAAATGTCAGATAAAATGACTCATCAGTGATAAAGGATGTGGCTCAGTGATACAGCACTTGCTTAGCGTGCATGGAGCCCTGGGTTACATCTCAGCAATACACACACACACACACACACACACACACACACACACGGCCAGGTATGGTGGTGCACCCCTGCAATCCCAGCAACTGGGAAGGCTAAGGCAGGCAGGCAGGAAGATTACCAAGTTTCAAGCCAGTCTGGACAATTTAGCAAGACCCTGTCTCAAAATAAAAAGTATAATGGGCTAGGGATAAAACTCTGTCATAAAGCTCCCCTGGGTTGAACCCCCAGTACTGAAGAGAGAGAGAGAGAGAGAGAGAGAGAGAGAGAGAGAGAGAGAGAAAGAAAGAACGAAAGAAAGAAAATTCATTTTATAATGATATTGTCCACTCAATAAGACAATCTAATAATCTTTTAGGTATTTACATACCAAGTAAAGAATTTTAAGCAAAAACTGTTAGACCTACAAATGGAAGTATTAGACATATACACATTATAAGCAGAAATTTCTCTTTTCATTTATTAGTAATTGATAGAATGATACATAAAAATCAGGAAGTACGTAGGAGATTGGAACAAAATTATAAACCAATGTGACTTAATTAGCAGATATAGAATGCTTCACTAAAAATCACAGAATACACATTCTTTTCAAATGCACATGATTATGTACCAAGATAGACTGTATTTGGTCTCAATAAAATTTAAAGCATTCAAATCATAAAAATTATGTTCCCTGACCACAAGGAATTAATATGAAATCAATAATAGAAAGACATCTGAAAAATATTGAAATATCTGAGCACTATAAAAACCAGTTCTAATAAACTGTGGATCAAAGAAGAAATCAAAAGGAAAATTGGAGCATTTTGAAAGGAGTGAAATTTAAAAACATATTACATGAATATATTCACAGTATAGTGTTACTTAGTGGGAAATTTGTAAAACAGTATCATTATACTTGGAAAAGAAAAAAGCTCTTAAATAAATAACCTTGGTATCATCTTAAAAATGTAGTAAGAGAGGATCAAAGGGAACCCAAAGTGGGCAAAAGAAAACAGATAATGAAAATTGCAATAGAAAACAACGAAAGAGAAAACAGAAAAATAGCAGAGACAAATCAATGAAATCAATATTTGGCTCTTTGAGAAGACTGAAAAAATGGTTAAACTCTTAAGACAGACTACTCAGGCAAAAAGAGAATATATAAATCACTGACATCATGAATGAGAACATAACATCACTACAAACGTACAAGTATTTGGTGGTTAATAGAGAATTAAATGAACATCTTTATGTCAATATATTCTACAACCTGGACAATGGGATAAATTCTTTGGGAAGACCAAAATCACCAAAGCTTATTGAAGAATGAGTATATTATATAAATGTCCCTATGTCCCTTTAATAATTTGAAGTTTACCTTAAAACCTATATAGAAAGGAAACTCCAGATCATGATGCATTCAATATGAATTCTGTCAAACACTAAGGGTACAATTACTACTTATATACATCTTTAGATAATTGAAGAGGAACCAATATTAACTAAAGCGTTCTGTGAGGCCAGTGTTACCACGATACCAAATCCAGAAAACACATACTAAGAATAGTATAAAAAGAATATTTCACAAGAAGAAAAAATGTTAGCCAAACAAATACAACAATATATAAAAGGAATAATGCATTATAATCAAGTAAATTTTATCTGAGAAATGCATGGTTAATTTAATATTTGAAAATCAGTGTAATTCATCATAACAGAAGACATACAAACTCACATACACGAAACACACAAACACACATGAGATAACCTCAATAGACGTAAGAAAAGCAATACTAAAAATTCAAAATCCCATCAGATTAGGAATTTCTTGATCTGATAAGAGACATTAAGAAAAATCTATATCTAATATTAAAAGGTTAAGACAGTTGAGTGTTTCTATTGAGGTCCTCTGATCAATATGTTTCACATTTCACTTGAGGTTCTAGCCAAAAAGCAAGTAAAATAAATTAAAACCATTAATATTAAATATGAAGAAACCAAGATCTTTATTTATCAACACTATGATCAATATAGATTGTCCTATGGGATTATAAAAAAGCTACAAGAATTGACAAATGAGTTTAGAACACTGCAGCACACAAGATGAATATTCAACAGTCAATTGTGCTTCTGTACACTAGCAATGCACAATTAAACATCCGAGTTTTAAAACGTAACTTTTACAATATCAAAATGAAAAACAAAATATAAAAATGAATGTAACAAAATAGGTACGAGATCTACTCAGCAAAATCTATAAAATATTTTGAGAAATTAATGCAGTCTTAAATAAATGAAGAAATGTGTTATACCTCTGGATCACAAGACTAGGTAATTGTTAAGATGCTGGTTTTCCCCAAGCAATCTATAGATTGATTGCAATTATAATTCATGTCCCAGAATAATGTTGTATAAAGCCCTTATATAAGCTGATTCTAAAATTCACATGGAAATGCAAAAGTACTAAAATAGCCAAACAAATTTAAGAAGCACAAAGTTGCATACTTAATAATATTTGATCCAAGGTTTACTTTAATGCTGAAGTAATCAAGACAACATTTCATTTATGTGAAGATAGACAAGTAGATCACTGGAACGGAATAGAGTTCAGAACTAGAACAACATGTATATGGCCAATTGATTTCATACAAAGGTACAAAAGTACTTCTATGGAAAAAATAGTATTTTTTTTTAATTTTAATATTTATTTTTTGTTGTAGGTGGACAGAATATCTTTATTTTATCTTTTTTATGTGGTGCTGAGGATCGAATCCAGTGCCTCATGTGTGCTATGCAAGCACTTTACCACTGAGCTATGGCCCTGAAATGGACAAACAAGTTAAACACAGTGAGAGAAGATTTGCAAATTGCATATGTGGTAAAGGACTTTAAGAACACTTAAAGTTTGTTATAAGCAATTAAACAATTTTGTAAAGAACTGGTGAAGAAGTTGAATAGAAATGTTACCCATGAAGATACAAATGGCTAATAAACACAGGGAAAGGAGCTCAATAACAACAGTTCTGAGAGAAATGCAAATTAAGGTTGTAAAGTCTAAAATCAAAAATTTTAAAAAACAAGTACAACAGAAAATTCTAATCATGTCAAATGTTAATGAGGAAATTTTCTACTGCATCTGGGAATCTAAAATTGTACAATCACTTTGCAAAAACAGTTTTTAATTTCTTAAAATATAAAACATACTCATTTTATTTCTACCATTTTATTCCAAATTGAAACACAAATCCAAAGATTTTTATAAACACATTTATAATATCTTTATTGGTAATACCTACCCCCAATGACTATAAATGAGTCAAGGGAAAATTGTAACAAATCCACGTAGTGGAATACTACTCAGCAATGAAAAGGAGTGAACAAAAGCATGTGTGAATCTCAAAATAAATACACTGGGTAAAATAAGTCAGCTTTTTGAAAAGTACTTTTATATATTCTACTTATACAAAATCCTAAGAAAATATAAGATAGTCTATAGGCATATAAAGCAAACCAATTTTTGCCTGGTGATGGGGAGGGTTGGAAAGGGGTAGAAAGGAAGTATTGCAAATGAGCATAAGGAAACTTTTAGTAGGGATAGTGTTTTAGTCAGATTGTATTGCTGTGCCCAAAGGACCTGACAAGAATATTCTAAAGGAGGACAAGTTCATTTTGGCTCATAGTTTCAGAAGTTCGGTTTATGGTTGACCAAATCCACTGGGTCCAATGTAAGGCAGAACATTATGCAGAAGGATGTAGTGGAAGGAAGCACTTTAAGACATGGAAACCAGGAAGCAGAGAGATAGTTCTGCTCACCAGGGAAAATACATGCCCCCAGTGACCTTCACCCTGTAATCACACTCTACCTGGCTAGAGTTACCACCCAGTCAATTCATACCATGGAATTAGTCCACTGATCAGCTTAAAGTTCTCACAATCTAATGATTTCTCCTCTGAACATTCTTGCATTGTATTATACTTTTGGGAGACACCACGTATCTGAAACATAATGTACTGCATCTGGTCCTCAAAAGTCCATGCCCATCTCAAATTTCAAAATATATTTAGTCCATTTCTAAGAATCCCTATAGTCTCAACAGTTACAGAATTACCCTAAGTCTTAGTCCAAAATTTCATCTGACACTCAAGGCAAACTCTTAGCTATGAGCCAAGATCAAAAGCAAGTTACATATATCCAATATATATTGGCACAGAAGAAACATTTCTATTCCTCAGGGAGAAATGAGGGCATAGAAAAAGGGATGGGATCAAAGGAAAGCAAACAAGGTCTGTAGCGCTATGTCTAGTATCTGGGGCACATAGCATCCTGATGTTCTTTTCCAAACGGCTTGTGGAGCTCCTGCTGGTTGCAGTCCACATGGCCTCTCTCTTGGTTTGTCTCTGCTCAACTCCTGAAGATTGTCTTGGCATACATTTGACATCACTGGCATTTCTTAATCTTGGGGTCACTCCTGCAGCTTCTACTTCCTTCTCATATCTTTATGCACAACCCTTTCAGCAGCAGCCCACAGGGAGTACTGTACTTTGCCTGTTCTGCCAGACCTTCCTTTAAAATCTTGGTGAATCCTCCATGACCCCCTAATACCAGCATCCTGCATTCATATAAAACCAGCATCATATGTTTGATACCAAGGTCTGCCATCATTTTGAGCAGTAGCAAAGCCTCCTGGAATCATGTCTGCAGCAATTTCTGAGTGCCTGGGCAGAGCACAGTAAAAAAAACTTTCTGGGCTCCACTGTGCAAACATGGTGCCTCCATGGTCTCTTCTGAAATGAATTTTTACTTTTACCCCCTAAAGCCTGAGTTGGGTGCGGTTTTGCCAATTCCTGAGATGTTTTCGAGCTGCCTTTCCTAAAAATACTTAGTAAAATACTTAGCATCTCTTTGGTGGGTGTATTGTTTTCAGTAACTACAAATTCCCTAGTCTCTGTTTTGTTTCCAACTGTAAGTTTTTCAAATTTTCTGCTTTGCTTCCTGTTTCTGGTTTCACAGTAAAATTGGCTAACGGTTTCCAGCAACATCCATGCTACTACCTGAATACTGTGCTGTCTTAACATTTTATCCACCTAATTTTTTAGTCCATCATACACACACACACACACACACACACACACTAGGGATTGAACCCAGGGCCACTTAACCACTGAGCAATATCCCCAACCCTTTCTAAATTTTATTTAGAGACAGGGTCTCACTAAGTTGCTTACAGTCTTCCTAAGTTGCTGAGGCTGACCTTGAACTTGTGATTCTTCTGCCTCATCCTCCTAAGCCACTGGGATTACAGACATGTGCTACCATGACCAGCTCATTCATCACTTTTAAATGAAGCCTCCCAGAAAGTCTTAGGACATGAGCAAATATAAACAACATTTTTGTCCAAATTAATATGAATGACCTCTAGTAAAATTTCTAATATAGCCCTCCTTCTCCTGAAATCTCATGAACCCAGTCTTTACTGTCTACACTATTGGCAGTATAGTCTTCTGAGTTTCCACCACAATTGTCCAGTAAGCTCCACTTACAACATTATGAAACATTTCTAGCTTGCATCTCTAAACTTTTCAAAATTTCTCTCACAAATCAGTGCCAAAGCCTTCTGGATGGACCACATTGTCAGGGTAGTCACAGCAATGACCCTACTCTTGGTGTGAATTTTTGTTTTAATCAGATATGCATTGCTGTGATCAAAGGACCTGATAAGAATAACTTACAGGAGGAAATGTTTATTTTAGCTTATGGTTACAGAATTTCAGTCTATGGTCAGCCAAATCTGTAGCTCTGAGCCCAAGCTAAAGCAAAGCATCATGGCTGAAGGATGTGGTGGAAGGAAGCAGCTCAGGATATGGCATAACCTCAGTAACCTACTTCCTCCATTCACACCCTACTTTCCCAGTTACCTAAAGCTCTCATAATCTAATCATTTCACTTCTGAAAATTCTTTCATTGTCTCACACATGACCTTTTGGGGTACATCTCATATATGAACTATGAGATGGGTATATTCATTAATTAAATTGTAGTGAAGGTTTTATGAGCATATATACAGCTCAAAGGTTATAAGATTGCACCCTTTAATTATGTGCCATTTTCACATGTCAGTTATACCTCAGAAAAGCTGTATGTGAGTATAGATGGATAAATGAGAGAGAGAGAGGGAGAGAGAGAGAGATATAAAGAGAGAGACACAGAGAGAGACAGAGACAGAAAGAATGAATCCCTGGATGTTGGAATGCATCTTATTGCAGACTTTAATGCACATTCTGAAGTGCCCTTGAGTCAAAGCAGGAAAAAGCAAGTAATCCTGATACTCAGTTTAAAAAAAAAAAATTTGTAGTTTTCTAAATTCTGTGTGTAAAAGGCTTCAGAATGATGAATACTTTCTTTGTACGAGTTTCTGTAATCCTGACAATAATCCTGTGATCTGGGCATCATTACATATACTTGGCAGATTAATTTATAGATATTGAGCTATTATTTAACTTGCATGAAGTCACTACTAATGCAATTGGGAACCAAGTATCCTGCTCCACAGCATATGCTCACTCCACTGTCCTAAGCAAACCTCAGCAATCAGATTAGTCTGGTTTGGATATAAGGTGTTCCCCCAAAGCTCTTGGGTAAAACAGTGCAAGAACAGTCAGGGTTGAAATGACTGAGTTATGAGAGCCTAATAGGGATTAACTGAGTGGTAACTGAAGGCAGATAGAATGGCTGGAGGAGGTGGGTCATTGGGGGTGTGTCTTTGTGGTATATATTTTATATCTGGCAAGTGGAGCCTCTTTCTGCTTCCTAATCATTGTGTGAGTTGCTCAAGCCTCAAGGAATGGAACTGGCTGTCTATGGACTGAGATATCTGAAACTGTGAGCCCCCAAATATGCTTTTCCTCCTCTAAAATTGTTCTTGTAAGGACTTTCAGTCACAGCAGTGAAAAAGCTGACTAAAACAGAGATGGTTTCAAAATAATGTGTTTCCATGTCTCCTTTCCCTCAGCCTCTCCCACAATCAAATATAAGACGCCTGTTTTTCAAACCCATTTAATTATATAGGAATGTAAAATTGCACTGTCATTTTGCCAGTGAAACATGACCTCCTGCAAAAGCCTTGAGTGTCTTTACCAAGGGACTAGACTCAAGTCATTGCCTTTTTTCCATCAGTAGAGTGTTAGGCTTTCACTGTTATGCACGGTAACAGTCCCTCTCTGCCCAAAGTAAAATGCAGCACCTCTTCCAGATATTGATACCTGATTGGTTAAGAGCATGAATGCTCCAAAGAACAGGAGGCAGAGGCCCTCTGTACACAGAACAGGCAGAATTCATCACCAATATTTTTGCATTTCAGGCCTTCATCAGTAAATTTGTTTAAGTTTCCACCCACAATATATGCATATTTATATACTTATATATTATGTACAAATTCTAATGATACATTATAAAATATCAAAATGCATTCTAAATATAAAATGTAGAATAAACATTAATTTAAAATTAATATTTTATTAAAGGTGTGAAAAATAATATTTGAGCATGAGGTGAATGATATAATATTCTTCATTACTGAAAACAAAAATATAAATGCCTGGCTCAACCCATTGTGATAGATAAAGGGAGAATTTGATTAAGTTTACTTAAAGTTTATTTCCATAAGAGTTCATATGGTCTTTATACCTCAAGACATTACTGCAGGAAAGAATATAAATTTAAATATAGGTGGTATATATTAGCTATGCTTAATAAAGCAATAACATAATTATTGATTATGCAAAATTTTTTTAAACTTCTGGTAAGTTTCTATCCCAACATAAGTCAGTCATTTTGCTAAGCTAATTGCATGAGGTGTTGCATTATTAACTTTTTTTTTCTTTAAAACCTTCAAAACTTCATGTGGAATATTCTGTTAACAAGTTTCTAAAAATATGGATGGTGTTTTAAATGTGATACTCATCATTTTCAGAAAGAGAAATAGTGAGGGAAATAATTTCAATGTCTATTTTCAAATGTTCTCTCTGTAACTCAGCTTTTTAAAACAAAACATTTATTTTTTTTATTCACTATAAAAATGTGACCTTTACTTATAATAAATGGGTTAAACATTTTTTTAAAGAAGTCTACATTATATCAATGGAGCCTCTGAAAACCAAAGAAAAGCAAACCTAAAATACTTTCTCTTGCCTCTCTCTTTGTCTCTCTCTGTCTCTCTCTCTCTATATATGTGTGTGTGTGTGTGTGTGTGTGTGTGTGTGTGTGTTTCTTCAATTAGCTATTGCAATGGCTATCAAATATGATGCAATGTTGAACTGCATGTTTGGCTTTATTATGACTCTCTCCCTCTCCCAGGATCCTAGAATCCCTAAGTGGCTACTACATCAGGGGCTCATTTATACACTATTTTGCCCCATGAATTATGGGTTAATATAAATAAGCCATTTACTATTGAGAACATATCTTTTGCAGTACATATATCATTGAATGTATCACACATTGTAATTGTTTGTGTGTTTTTTATTGAAAGAGGTTATAGCAAATACCATAAGCTGAGCATTGGAGAAATATTTGCAATATGAACAGACAATATAACTTCCTACATGCTTAATTGGTTCTAATACCTTTTTCTTTTAATCTTTAACAATTCTTTATGTCTTCAAACAGTATTTGCTAACAGAGGAATGAATATTGATTTGTCACGTATTGATTAGTTTGTATTGCTTTGGTCAGTTTTTGCACAACAGAAAGATATTTTCCAACAATATATAGGCTTGAAAATAGGCAATTTCTGAAAGACCTATTTTAAATATACTATTATTGCTAGTGAGTATTTATAAATTACTGGGTTAAGATGTTGCATGATTTTAAATATTGCTAAAATTATTGTGATATGTTTCACATTAGGAAGTTTCTTCACATTAGAAAATAAAGTATTAGCCGGGCTCTGTGGTGCACACCCGTAATCCTAGTAGCTCTGGAGGCTGAGGTAGGCTGATTACAAGTTCAAAGCCAGCCTTAGCAATTTAGTGAGACCTTCAGAAACTTAGACCCTTTCCCTAAATAAAAATAAAAAAAGGGCTGGGGATGTGGCTCAATGGTAATCCCTAGTACTGAAAAGAAAAAAAGAAAAAGAAAATGCAGTATTAGCATTTTCTTCAATCAAGGGTTTCCTTGCAAGAATTGTTTTAAAGCACTAACTATTGTGCAAGCATTAACTTAGTTTGAACTGGGCATGATCTTTAAATGTACCTGTCTGAGCACTTGCTATTAAATATGTGAGGGCACTATTCTCAATCTTCCATCCCAGGTACTGCTCCTCCTCACTTTATCCTTTGGACTGAGTGAGGGGCCTATGTCACTAATAATAAATGCATTATATATTTTTCTTTAAATGTAACTAGGTATAAATGAAAGTCCTACTATTTTCTTTTTTTCAATAGCATTTAATGCTTCATATTAGTTGTGTACATATCACTGTGAGAGTACTTTTACAGAGCCATCATTGGATTATCTAAGCAAAATGGGAGTAAAATGTCAAAATTTCTGATTTGGGGAATGAATAGATACTCTTAAATGTAAAGTACAGAGAAAGCTTGCATTCAGACAGTTAAGAAAAAAGTTGAGATAATAAAGGGCAGTTTGTGCATTCATAGAAGACATTGGAATTATAAATAACTCTTGAAGGTATATGATTTTCACTTAACTTCATTCATTTGCCTCTGAGAGAATTGAGTTGAAACATTTCATATTTAGAAAATTAAAAGAAAGTTTAAAAAACTGCTGAGCCCTTTAGATATTATCTGTGCTGAAAAGATGCTAAATTAAAACAATATCTGCATGCAAATAACTAAAAAAAGTGATTTAAATGTCAAACTACTTTCCCTATGATAATATTAAAATTGATTTAATAAGTGTTTAATAAATGTAAAATGATAACCAAAGAGATTGGGAAGAGGGATAATATGTTCTATTATCTTTGCATCTATAAAAATGTTAAATTGTTTGAAGTGTTAGATTTGATGGCCAAGAATTTCACAAAATTATACAATATTGATCTTCTTATTGATCATAGTTTTTATATCAGAAGTTTGATTCAATTAAAAATGATGTTCATATTGCATATATTGCATAAACTTGAAATGTAAGGATTTAAATACAAAGATAAACTTTATTTGCCTAAATTGCTTGTTAGAATTTCAGTTTGATTTGGTTTTGTATTAAGAATTTCAGCATAAAGCAAAGAAATCTTTTAAACAAACAAATGAGAAATTGAGTTTTCTTCAGCTTCCACATGGGTCAAATAACCCAAGAAAATTCTAATGCATCCTCCTTCATTAAGAGGTAAGTTTGTGGATTGGGACATTGTGATGAATAATTAGAGATAAACACTGAAAATTCATCTTCTAATATAATTGCCTTCTTAATACTGCAATTTAAGGCTGTTTTCAAAGGAGTGTTTTAGTGAATGTGTCTGACAAATTCATTTTTTCTTTATATGTCAAACCATCATGATGTCAGCATCCAGGTTTGCAACACCCTGTCCATGATTATCCAACTCATTCTCACTGGTTTTAAAGTTTCTCTAGAGAGAATTTAAGTATGAATATTGTCTGTTTTAACAAATTCCACTTAGGTCTCAATGGACATTTCCAATAGTTCAATCTAAAAAGTTTAGCTTTTTGGACAGTGTTTATTTCATTATTTCTATTACTTTCTTCTGGAAGATGAACTGAGGTATCTCTCTCCATGTCTATTAACTTCCTTCAATATTTTCTATCTCTTTATCTTTTTGTGTTGCACTCAAAATAATTTCCACAAATCTTTCTTCCATTTCTCTAATTCTTCTTTTATCTGTACCTAGTAAAGTTACTTAACCTAAATTTAAATTGTTTTTCTTAATTTTGATTTCTATATTTTTATTTCAACAATTTGTTTTTAGTTCTACTTAAAGTCTCTCTGCTTTTTCCCCATGTTATCCTATTCTTGCTTAAACTTCTATTTCTATTATTATTTATTTGACTACTTTAAACTTACTTATTTGAATATCCCTTCCATTTTTTTTCTATTTGTTATTTCTGTGGTTTGAATTTTTTAGTGTATTACATTTATGACTATGCTTTGTGGTAGTTTGCTCCTTCTCTCTTTTTGTAAGTTTGATTGTCAATCCTCTTTGGAAGGAATTATTTCTATGGATGATCTGCTTGAATTCATATGAAGATATCTCTTTGGGATAGTTTTATGGTTGCTTTTTTCCAAACTCAGATTTTGCCAGTACTAAACAAGTTTCACACTGATTTCAAAAATTTACATTTCTGAGCTTTAACATTGAAGATTGGGTTTTGAATTTCCCAGTTTTATCTTCCACCCATTCTGTATGGTAGTTGAATTTTATGTGATAACCCTAGCGTAGTGGTAGAGTTTTTCTAATCTCTGTTTCAATGATGAGTCAGCTCTTTTTAGTTCATGGCTCTATGCAAAGAGCTCAGAAACATAGTCAACATTAGAGAATGTGACTATAATTCCTGTATCCACAAAGCATGAAATCCAGCTATCAAGTTAGACGGACCTTGGCTTCCTGGCCTCTGATTTTAATGAACCATAAAACCATATAACCATATTTAATCCATATGAGCCTCACTTTCCTCATCTCTATAAAAGAAGTAATACCTCAAGAGTTGTAAAATTAAATAGGTTTATAGGTGTGAACTCTCTGGCACAAAGTAGATAATCCTTTTAATTACATCATCCTCTTTAAATTCCACAGAGCCAAATGATTCTGAGTGAGGAACAGCATTTGTAGAAGAAGCTGGTCTTCTTCCAGAGAAGTATCCTTGGTTACATTGTCAGTCACAAAACCATTTTTGCAGATTTTTCTCTAGCACTCATCTTAGCCTCTATCATTAACAATTCATCTAGTTCTCCACATGAAATTATACCACTCAATTCCCAGTCCCAGTGACCTTATAATTTGTAATTGCTCACCTGCTCAATTGGTTGAAGTATCCCCTTTCCACTTTAATTCTTAAGGCTTCAGACTGATGTTTGTATGATGGGCTCTAAACAAACCCAGTAAAACAAAGTTTAACAGAAATAGTTATCATTTACTTATATTTTCAATGATCTTATGAAATAGATTTTATCCTATTTTACCGATGAAACTGTGTTTAACTGAGTTTGTGTTACATGCTCAAAGTCAATATATGTTCATGCCCAAGTCAAGTGTCCAGTTAGATCACTGGCAATTCCCACTGGGATAGTCTATTTCTTCTCCTCTAAGGACTCCTTGTCTTTGATGGCGAATGGTTATAAAGTACTATTTTGCTTTTGTATCCTCATTTTTGAATGGATATAAAATGTCAGCTGCTCTATCTTTACAGGCTGTGATGAATGTTAATATAGGAGGAAATGCCCTATAGTAAATAAACTTTTAAACCTAGGACCTATTTATGCAAAGAGATCAGAGAAATGGTTTCTGAATGCTCATTTGATATATTCAATAACATTGCATATGGTTGATAACATAACTAAGAAGTGTGTTGTTCAATTCTTCTATTCATAATTGCCATCTCATTTTAAGCACTTTAATAGAGAAAGGCAGGTTAATAATTGCTGACCAATTTGCTGGCTCTTGTAACAGGTGGCTGCATAGCATGATCATGTGGTCACAGGACAGGGCCAAGTCCTTGTCAAAAACAGTAGGTCCACTTTTCTGCATGAAATAATGGAAAAAAACATGCTCAGTTAAATTGGTACCAAGAACAGAAAGGTCTGGTGATTTTCTTTGGAAGAAGTGAGACCCACGTCATAAAACAAACAGTGCAACATGAAACAGGAGTGCTGTCAACTCAGTTGCTATTTATCGGTCCTATATTTTCAACAGTCAAATAAAATCCAAATTTTACTTCTCCACTGAAGTTATGCAGGGATCTTGCTTACCTGTATGGAACACAAAGAAGAGCAAAAAAGAGAGAAATACTGTGAAATAATCATGATTTTGAGAGACATAGTGTTCCATTCCAGTCCCAATTTGGTTATCAGCCAAGACATGAGAGGATAGGATTAGGATGGGCAATACTATCTGAGACAATCTGTCCAGGAAAGAGTTAGAATGTGGACTGAAATCTCTTAGGCAGGGCTGAGAATAGCCCCAGTGAGACCAATTATAAGCACTAAGTCTAAATTGCCAGAGGGGAGAAGACGCAGCCTGCCAAGAGTTTAGGGTGAAGTAGGATGGAGTGAGACTAGGAACAGGTCAGAAACATGA
>PVHX01014600.1:0-49797 GCA_004024805.1 Geosciurus inauris | reverse complement strand
TTCCTGATAGAAAATTTTTGTTTATCTGTTTTAAGGAAGTAATCTTCAGGACCTGATGTGGTGTCTGGCACATGATAGCTACTCAGAAAATATTTGTTGAATAAATGGATGATTAGCAATAATATCATAGGGCTGTGGTGAGGATAATGGGAGGCAATATACACATACCACTTAGTTCATTGCCTGGTACTGGCAAGTGTTAGATAACATTTATATTTTATTATTTTTTTTCTTTGAATTAATTCTGGACTTCTTGATTTGGCAAAAAAAAAAAAAAAGGTATCTCAAAACCAATTTATTTTCATCCTATGTAGCATGAATTGTTCTTTAGTTGGTTTCTTCTGTGTGGTGGTCAATAATAAGCATATCTGTATTTTTGTAATATGAGACCTTTAAAAAGCCACTGTATCCAGAAACCTAGAATCATACAAACACGTGGTTCCTCTGCTGGATTGTCCTATTTCTACCTTCCTCTACTCTGCCCAGGCCTCAGAGGTTGACCTGTTCTGCACCTTTGACTTCTGCCTCCTGGTAGTGTGTGACCAGTGGACACCACTGGCTGGAGATTGGAGGCAGAAAGAGAACAGGGGAAAGGCATAAATGCCTGGGCTCCTCCACTGGGCTGCAGGTTGATTCTGCTACTCTCCCTGGGGCCTCTCAGGGGCCTTTTCTAAGCTGCTCTTGGGGCGCTCTGCCTGTTGGTATTCCTTCCTCTTGCTTATTCTGGCCTGGGGTGGTTACAGCTCCCTGCTCTTGCTAGCTTTGGCACGCTTCGCCATACCTTTGGGTTTCCCTTAACTTATCCACGCCCTTGTCAATTAAACTCTCCTCAATTACTCTTACTTGAGTGTGCTGTTGTTCTCTGATTGGACCCTGACTCACACAATTCTATTGCCTAAATAAATATCATGAAAATATTTCAAGTGGTTCTCACATGCTTCTGTAGATCTCCTACCTCCAAGCAAGTCTGCAAGCTTGGTGGATGTCATATGAGCTTAGGTGCTATTATTTCCATTTCTCAGGTGGGCAAGGCATCTGGAAGCCATCAAAGTCAGTGCTGTAGCCACATTTCCAGAACTCGGCAGTTGCAGGGTCAAGTGCGCACCTTGACTCTGAACTTCACCCACTGAACTGAGCTACTACCTCATTCACCCCCCTCCCAGAGGACCACTCACCAGAAGCTGGACAGCTGGGATTCAGATAAATCATTCTTGGTGATAAAGCCCTTTGCAATGAGTCTAATCCAGGTGAACTCTGAAGCTTGTGAATGTTCAGATGGCTTTGTGCCCCAATTTAGAGCAGGTCCGGGAAGCATTCCCAGATGGCTCCTGGATGCCATTCCTTTCTCTGGCTGCATTCCTTGGGGAGGTGGGGAAACACACATAGGTCTCCTAGCTGCAAATGCAAGCAAAGAGCACATTGTCATATCTTTAGCAAATGATAACATGCAGAACACAGGCAGCCAAAGGATCAGAGAGAGACAAATTCATCCAACTGAACTAATTCACTTTTTAAAGCCAAGGGACAGCCAGCCTGGAAGGTCCTCTGTCCTCCTAATGAACCACTTGTCCTTCTTAAAAATGATTGCCCAAGGTTTTAAGTAGATCATGCATAACCTGTTATTTTATGTCTCAATTTTCTCCTTGAGAAATGGTGCTCTGATCATTGGTTCAAAAAAGTGATCAATCCCTGTTAAAATGAGCAAAAATCTCCAAAAGCCTCAACCGAAGCACCTCAAATGCAAAATTAATGTTGATTTGGGCAGTACTTTAACCTCTCTGTGCCTCTGTTTCCTTATCTATGAAATGGGATGATAGTATTTACCTCATAGGATTGATGTGGAGATTAAAGGAGTTATAAGAAAAGCACTTCGAACAAAGCCTCCTATATGATAGACTATACCAATGATTGAGTAAAATTGTCATTTCAATAATCATCTGTATATGGTTAGATAGACACATCTAGAATGTTGATAATTCCATGGTTTTTCATCATCTTTTGCCTGTAGCCAAAATAACTTCTAGGGTGAACAGATCCTAGGAAGCTTTGTGAACACTGCCAACTGTTAGATGTAGGGAATTTAGCTTTTGTCTTGGCTGTCATCAGGAAGAACATGTACCTGGGATGCTAATAGTGGGGAAAGTGCATTCCAATACATGGACTAGGACTCTGCCTGGCAAGCTAGTCAACTGTGCCGAAAGAAGGGGTGGAGGAGCTCCCGGTGGCCTAACCTGCAGGGCTCACATAGAAAGGAGATGCCTCGTTCCCAGATGCCCACACTGCTAACTGAAGACCCACTCTGATTCCCCACCCATTGCACACAGAGGTTTTCTGATGCAGGCATCTGTTGCACAGTCTGTGTTACTTGTGCTCCTCCCTGTCCTCACCTGTCTTCTTCAATTTCCCATTGGAAATCAATGATCCAGCAGCTTTCCACAAGCAAGCTTTGGTTTTCTCTGTTGCCCCTCAACCAAAATACAAGCCCTCCAGGTCTGAGGAGCATGCTGCTCAGCATCTCCAGCAGTCCTTCCTCCTCTTAAGGAAGTTCTAATATTCTTCATGAAAACACTTCAGTTCTCCTAAGGACAGTCAAGAGGTCATGAGAGACTGTCCTTTTATACCTCCATAGTAATGGCCATTTTTTATTAAGTACTTAACATGAGGCACTATGCTAAATACTTTATGTAACATTTTCATTTAATTCTCACAATACTCCTATGAGATAGGCATGAGTTTATTATTAAGTCCTTAGGGCAGTGCTCTCCTATATAAATGTAATGTGAGCCACAAACATGGACTATGGCTATGGCTATGGTGTGGATATGCTTTGAGTGTGTCTCCAAGGGAAATTTGGACCCTGATATGGTGATATCAAGAGGTAGTGGCATTTTTCAGAGGTGGAGCTTAGTAATTAGGTCACTAGGGGCTCTGCCCTGAGAAGCGATTAATGCTAGTTAGTTAATGCTAGTTGCGCATTAGTTAGTTCCCTTAAGAGTGAATTGTTTAAAAAAAGCAAGATTAGCTGGGCATGGTGCTGCCCTCCTGTAATCCCAGAGACTCAGGAGGCTGAGGCAGGAGGATCACAAGATCAAGGGCAGCTTTAGCAACTCAGAGAGACTCTCAGCAATTTGGCAAGACCCAATAAAAAATTGAAAGAACTAGGGAGGTAGCTCAGTGGTAAAACACGCCTGGTTTTAATCCCTTGTGCTAAAAAAGAAAAGAAAAGAATTATGAGAGATCCATGAATGATCTCAAATATGTTTGCCAAAAAATTTCTGCTATTGTATTATGCTATCACACAACTGTTTTGTTTTGTTTGTTTTGTTTGTACCAGGGATTGAACCCAGGGGCACTCTACCACTGTTACATCCCTAACCCCTTTTATTCATTCACATTTCTAAATTTTGAGACAGGGTCTTACTAAGTTGCCTGTGTTGGCCTTGAGTTTGTGATCCTCCTGCCTCTGTCTCCATTGTGGCTGGGATTAGAGGCATGTGGCAACTGTGCTGGCTATTATATAATTTTAGTTTAAAAGTTATACCAAAAAATCCACATGATATTTATTTTTGTTCATTCTAAGAATGAACACACAGTTACAATTATATATAACCTATGTTCTATTGGATGAGATAAAATTTTATTTTCATAATTTGTAACTTCAGTTTTCATTAAAAATAACCTTACTTTTGGAATAGAATAAAGGCCCTATGACTAAGCCCACAAACCTATGGCCATCTGATTCTTGACAAAGAAGCCAAAAACATGTTGGAGAAAAGAGAGCTGCTTCAACCAGTGGTGCTGGGAAACCTGGACATCCACCTGTAGATTAAAACTGGATCCCTATCTCTTGCTTTGTACAAAAATCAATGCAAAATGAATTAGAGACCTTAATGTAAAACCTGAAACTTTGAAATAACTAGAGGAAAACACTTTAAGATACAGGTATAGTCAATGATTTACTGAAAAGGGTTCCAAAAACTCAAGAATAATAAGAATTGACAAATGGGATTACATCAAATTAAAAACCTTCTGACCAAAGTTTCTCCATTCTTCCCATGTCCCTTCCCTCATTATGGATCAGTATCCACTTATCAGAGAGAACATCTGGCATTTGGTTTTTAGAGATTGACTTACTTTGCTTAGCATAATATTCTCCAACTCCATCTATTTACCTGACAATGCCATAATTTTATTCTCCTTTATTGCTGGGTAATATTTCATTGTGCTCTGAGTAAAAAAAATAAATAAATAAATAAAATTTAAAAAAATAAAAACTTCTGCACAGCAAAGGAAAGAATCAATGGAGTAAAAAGATAGCCTACAGAATGAAAGAAAACATTTGCCATCTATCCATCTAATAGAAGATCAATATTCAGAATATATAGAGAACTAAAAAAATTTAACAATAAAAGAACAAGTAATCCAAGCAATAAATGGGCAAACGAGCTGAACAGACACTTCTCAAATGAAATATAAATGGCTAAAAATATATGGAAAAATGTGAAACATCTTTGACCATCAAGGAAATGAAAATAAAAACTATAGTGAAATTCCATCTCATCCCAGTTAGAGTGGCTATTATCAAGAAAACAAAAATAATAACTGCTGGAAAGGATGCAGAGTAAAAGGAAACTTTATACACTGTTGGTGGAATCTAAGTACAGCCACCATGGAAACAGTATGGAGGTTCCTCAAAAAACTATAAATAGAACTACCATGTGATCCTGCTATATTGCTCCTGGGTACATAACTGTGGGAAATAAAATCAGCATACGAGCAGGACACCTGCAAACCCATGTTTACTGTGGCACTATTCACAACAGGAAGCTGTAGAATCAGCCTAGATGACCATGAACAAATGAATGGATAAAGAAAGTGTGGTATAGGTACACAATGGAGTTTTATTCAGCTGTAAAGAAGAACACAATCATGTCATTTGCAGGAAAATGGATAAAATGGAGATCATTATGTTAAGCAAAATAAGCCAGACTCAGAAAGACAAGTATTGAATATTTTCTTTCATATGTGGAGTCTAGCTGGGGGTGGGGGCAGGCAGCAGTAAAGTAGAAGAGGGAAGGTGGGAGAGCTCTTAAGAGAAGGTCAGAGAGAGTAGATGCAATAAAAGCATATTACATGCCTGTATAAAATTATCATAATGAAACCAATTATTTTATATAATTAATATGTGCTGATAATTATAATAAAGAACTTCTCTACTTGATATTTAATTTTGGGGGGGGTTATCAGGGATTGAACCCATGATGCTTAGCCACTGAGCCACATTCAACCCTTTTTTCTTTTGAGACAGAGTCTCACTAAATTGCTTAGGGCCTCACTAAGTTGCTAAAGCTAGCCTCAATCTAGCAATCCTCTTGCCTCAACCTCCCAAGTCATTGGGATTACAGATGTACACCACACACCCAGCTCTACTTGAAATTTTAATCCATTTCAGATGGCTAGACTATAATTGATCTGTTCCAGCCTCAGTTATTGGAAAGCTAGGACTAAGTAATCTGACCCTCCAGCCCAGGCTCTGAACCACTGTGCTGGTGACCTCAAATCGGGGTACCTCTTTGTTCTGTTACCTGATCAAATTTCTTCCAGTCATCCAAAACAAATTTCATGCCCTTCATACCTTCTTTTCTTCCACACTCTATGAATTTTTTGAGGACAATTATAAATAAGTGGAAGACAAGGAAAAGAATGGAAGTGAATGTGCCCATGAACTTCATCAGTCATGTCTATGGCATCTGTGAAATATATACCCTTTGGCTCTCTGAGACCCAGTGGACCTTCACAGAACATTCATTTTTAAGTTAACTCCCTGACTCCTACCTCAGAAACCAAACCTAACACAACATAATCATTCAAAGATGCTTCAAGTGTTCAAAATGGTGACCTGTGACATTTAAAGGTAAGACTTGAAGAGGCTAGGAAGACTGAAGAAAGGAAATATACATCAACAGAAAGGAGCTTCTCACATATGAAACTTATCAGTAGCAAATGACATGCAGAGACGAATATGGTAAGGAGATTGCAAAAGCAAAAGCCAGGACAAGAGAACATTCTCTAACATCCAGGAACAAGCATTGCTTTAAAAAGTGATCCTCACTCAGCTGAAACTTAGATGATATCAATGGGGCAATTATTAAAATGTAATATGATAAGTTATCAGTCCAGCCCTGTCCCTTATCACACCTGAGGTTGGGAGGTTCCCTTGAGTGAAAGGGGATGAATCAGGGCGGGATGACTTTCTTTGTGCTCACATTCCAACCCTTGAAAGCTGGGTGGTATGAGTTCATTCAGATTGTCTTTATCCCCAGATGATCCTCAAAAAATTGGAAAGTGACCAATCTTTCAGTAACTTGTTGAATAGACAGAGAAATAGCATGGGGCCAAGCCAACATCGGGAACCTGGGTATTAGGGAGGGGCTCCCTGTACCAGCGTATTGTAAAGTCCAAAACTTCTTTGTGGTCCAATCTGCTGATTTTCCTGGAGGTTACAAGAAAAATTTGGTCCCATCCTATTGTTCCCAGGTGGGTTCAGCATGTGCTTCCTTCTCCACTTTACCTTCCTACATAGTCTGTGTGAAGCCTTCTTTTCCCCAATCACTCCAACCAGGCTTTCTGTTTCCTATCTATATTGACTTTTCAGTCTCCCTGACACAGGGTCCATAATTACTTTGATCTCCAGTTCCCAGAGCATAGTTTCCCTTCCCTTATGCATGATTAGCCATCTTACTCTGCCAAAAAGAAGAAGGGTTCAGCTTGTCATCACACCTATTCATGTCCACCCTCACCTGCAGCTTCCCAGAGGCCAGGCTAAGAGGGGCAGTTCCTGGGAAGGAATAAGGCCAATGTGCGCCTCTATCTTTCTGGTAGCTTAAACCACTCTAGAACTAGCTTATACTGGAAGGTGGGATATCCTGACTTTTGTCATTCCTGGGCTGAAGTCATAGGCAGCTTCCATTGCCTGGCTTTGGCCAAGAGGCTTTGCAACCCGCCTAGCAGCAGTGTTAGGAGGGCACGGCAAGCCCCTCTGAACTAGACTGCATGCGAAGAAAGGGGCACTGCAGTAGAAGTGAAGGGCAACCATGCTGCCATGTGAGTTCACTCCCATGGGCATAGAAAGAAGAGAGCCAACAGTGGCCAGAGAGACGTATGGATCCAGTTAGCTCAGGGTATGGAACTCTGGGAGGAGGAGTGACAGCGCTGGTGGGAGGGAAACTGAGCAGAAGGAGCTAGATTGCCTCTGAGCAGGGGCAGGCGGGGGCAGCCTTTTTGCAGAGGGAGCAGGTGAGGGGAGCCACTGAGCAGAGAAGTGGGAAAGGAAGTTCTGTAGGTGGATGGCCCAGAGGGAGAGGGAATAAAAGGATGGGAGCAAGATAAAGTGTAGGCCAGGTTAGGGGATCCACTAAACCAAAGCCACAAACCCTGGGCACAAAACAGAGTTCCCCCTCTCCCCCGCCCAGAGCCCCTGAGGAATTCTGCTAGATGTGGGCAACTCTTCAGAGGCTCCCTAAAAACAAAGAGCCCCATAGGCCTTCCAGGCTCCAAACAAGGTACTTGTTATGAGCAGCCTCAGCCCCGTCGCCAGCTATTCACGGCACCTGACTGGCCGAGCGATCAGTAGTCTCAAAGACAAGATGTTCTGCCTGAAGCTCTGGTTCTCACTGTTGGAAACAGAGGGGGCATTCTACACTCCTCACGAGGGTTGAGAGCCCCCTGAGTAAATTTTCTTGAGTGATACACAAAGGTAAAAGGCATCTTCCTGGCCAGCCCATGTCTGGAAACAGCATGCTATCCCAAGAAATCTTTCCACAACTCTCCACCAAGGCCAAGGTGTAAAACAAACACTCAGTCACAAATATTGCCCATTTTTTCAAGGAAAAAACCTCCAGTAGAAGAGTAGTAAATAACAGCGTCTGGAGCTAATGTGGCTGAGCTAAGAGCATGCATAGAGCATGCATGGACATCCTGGGCTCTCCATGTCACCAAGCAGGAATTGCTGGCCCAACAAAAAACTGGGTTTTGTTGTAGTAGTGTTCTTGTGGCCTGGTGCCTTACAAGGTGCAAATGACACTGATTTTCATGGAATCTTCCCACAGTAGATCATATATGCACCAGGGGCCTTGGGCAAGGCTTATGCTTTTTCTATTAATTAAAAATCAGACTCCCTGAAGGAAATCCACTGACCTAGAAATTAAGATGAGCATAGTGAGAAATGAAAAAAAAAGCAAAATTTCTCCTTCCTCCTCTACCTGACCACTTCCTAACAGTCCTTCAAAATGCTTTCCATAGGGGATTGAAAAAAAAGAAAGAAAGAAAAAAGGAAAACAGTGGCCCATGCTAGAATGCTCAAGTCAATCATTGTATGCCACTAGTATGCTAAGAACTGATGCAGTTTAAAGACACAAATGGTAATACCTGCATAGCTACATGAATTTATTAAAAGAGTTATCTATGCCACATAAAAGGTGTGTGTGGGGGTCCCATCTTGAAGTCAGAGAAAAATTGTCAAAGCACTCTGCAACTTGGAAATTAGCCTGTGTTTCAGCTTTTCTTCTAGGGCAATTTTCTGCTTGCACAGAGTAAAGCTGTGTGGTTGGCGAGGGCATGTTTTATTAAGATGGCTTGGCAGGTCGTGGTCTAGCAACGAGGTAGCACTGTGCAGCAGCAAGTTACAAGAGAAGTCTGAGGTGAGGTGGGATGGAGAGTCCTCCTACTACAATAAGCTCTCTCCCTGATGAGACATGCCTTGATGAGCCAGTTAGTGGAGTGGGTGATGCAGACACCACCCACAGCCTCCAGGTGGGTTCTTCCATGAGAATGAGGGCTAACTTCCAGGCTCAACCATATAGGCAGTCTGCTGTAAATCAACTAACTTCTTGGGAGGGGCTTTCTCATTTCACCTTTACAGTCAGACCCTTGGGACTGACAAAACAAAGCCAAATTTTTGAATGAATGAAAATTTACACCATGGATGTCCCACATGACTGGTAGTACTTGTGCAGCAATCAGACCAGTCAAAATTACTGTCATTGGGCTAATGAGAAAAACTATCCTGCCTGCATGTCCAAGAATTCTTCCAGCCTCTTGAGCTGGCAGAGGGCAGGTCTAGCTATAGTGGTAATAGCTGAGGACTACAATCCTGGTGGCCCAGAAGCTGGGCCAGCTGTCTCCTATCTGCCCTGGCAGCATTTCAGGGTTTTTGTTCAAACATCCATAGGGTGCCTTCTATGTGCCAGGCATTTTGCTATAAACTTGGGTACACACCAAGAGGGCCCTAAATTCTGACTCTGCCAGAGGATAGGTAATAGCCCCATAAGCACAAGTGGGACTCTTGCATTTCCCAGGACAGCTCAATTGGCTGCCAGCGTAGCCACAGATTGAGTACAGAACCACCCACGTTACCTGATGGGCCCTGAGGCTGGGCTTCTCTGTCCTTCAAAGCCTGACTCATGATCACGAATGATGCAGAACTACTGAGAGGAGAGGGGCTGGGCCTGACCTCAGTTCTGCCCTGAATGTGTGACCATGAATAAAATCCCTTAACTACCATAAATGATAAAGGTCTGTCATCTAAGAAAAGGAGGGTGGTGGGGGGATATCTTGGGTCTCATGCTGAGATAATATGTACAAAATTATTTTTTGAAAACCGTGAATGCTGTATGGCTATACACAGTTTTGCACAGATCTAAATCCATCAAATGAATAGAGCCTGACATTTAATACATGTCTGGTTCGTGGACAAGCACTTTTCATAGCATTTTCCTCAAAGGCAAACACCAAGGGCAGGCAGATCAGGGAGGCTTCATTACTAGAGTTTTAAATATTTCTCCTCACCCCTCACTTGATGGGGTCCATGCTTGTTTTCCCAGAAAGCAAGAGTTCAGACACTCATGACGCATTTCACCTGACCTAGCAGAGAGCTGAACTTACAGAGAAAATGAGGGCAGCTTCTTAGGTTTTTTCTCATCAGCCACAAACAATTCCCCCCCAGTCAAAGCTATAAAATTACATGCTTTCAGCTCTTCCAAGGGTTTATTTTGTTATGATTTGGTGCTTATATTTAGGTGCACCTTAACATTGTCACTATGCGTGACCTGTTTTCCATCTCCAGGGGGAGGGGGCACAGCTCGAAAGAAAGGTGTTTGCATTTTTTAATGGTCGAATAATATAAGACCTGACACAAGAACAGCTTAAAATACTCCAGATGATTTCTTTTTTTTTTTTTTTTTTAATTTTTTTGTAGATGGACACAATGTCTTTATTTTATTGCTCTGTATATGGTGCTGAGGATCAAACCCAGGGCCTCACGCATGCGAGGCAAGCGCTCTACCGCTGAGCCACAATCCCAGCCCCCAGATGATTTCTTTTTATTTTTTTGTACGAAGGATTGAACCCAGGAGCACTTAACCACTGATCCACATTCCTAGCCCTTTTTATATTTTATTTAGAGACAGGGTCTCACTAAGATTGCCGAAGCTGGCTTTGAACTCAAGATCCTCCTGCCTCAGCCTCCTGAGCTGCTGGGATTATACACATGTGCCACCATACCAGGCTCCAGATGAATTCTTAACAATCAGGTCATAACTTATATGGATCTTTTTTTTTCCCCAGAAACATCTGAAGGAAAGCATTTTAAAGTTGTTTTTAGAATAGTCATCCAAGAAGACTATTTTAAAGTTTGTCAACTTGAAAGCATCAATTTGAGTGTGTCTGTTAAAATCAGTTGCCTTATTTTATTCTTCCACTCTATGTACATCCCCACCTATTCTCAATAGAGCAGGGTTAGCATTTAAAATATTCCACAGGTGACACAAGTAGTATACCCACGAATCAGAACGCATCCTGCTTCAGTGCAGTGCCAGGGCACACTGACTGAATACTGGCAGTAAAATAGATGAAGGGATTCACACGCCTTGAGTAGTTTGGGATATTAAAAGCCTAGTACTACACTTGAAGGACAAGTACCTACCTTGGACAACATGATCTTAGACAACATGATAAAGCCAAATGAACTATAGTGGGACAAGACCACACAGGGAATAAACAGTTCTCAGTGAGAGTTCTTGCTTTCCATGTGAGAACAAGCAACCTGAGGGCTTAGGATATTTTCAGATATTAAAGATTTACTTAAGCATATTACCCCACCCATAATGGTATTTTGCAATTAGTACGGATATCACTGCTTTTTGTAGTCTTGATATTAAGATGACTGTTTTTCCAATGGCCAGGAATACCTGTCACAAATGCCACTAAGCAATTTAGCCAAAATGCAGGGTTTTTGATTCTCTTTCTATTTTTTTTGGTGGTGGGGGTATGTGCTGGGTATTGAGCCCAGGGGCACTTCACCACTGAGCTACATTCCCAACCCATTATTTCATTTAATTGATCAATTATTTTAGACAGGATCTTGCTAAGTTGCTGAGGCTGGCCCTGAACTTAAGATCCTCTGCCTCAGCCTCCTGAGTAGCTGGAACTACAGGCATGCACCACTGCTCTGGGCTTCTGTTTCTCCGTTTCCTTAATGGATCCTGCTGCATTTTGGGCTGTTCCACATAACTTCTCACAATTCACCAGTCAGCTCCCCACTTGCCATTGTGAGAGACCAGCCCTGAACTTGCTCCCGACATTGAGCCCAGGTTCTTCTTTGTGGCGTCCTGTTCCCCATTGCCCAGGATGTTCCTCTTTCACCCACACAAAATTGTCAACTCACCTCTTCAGGCTTTGTATCTTAGGCATTTCTGGGTTGTGAGATTCTACTTTTTTTCTGGCTTCATTTCAGGTTCTTTCTTCAGTTTGTTTCAGTTTGGAGGTAGGAGGTTTAGGGGACATATCAACACAGGACACGGGATGATGACGGAGATTAAAACCACCATTGTGCTGTCTTGGACTTAACCACACACCCTCCTCTTTATCCTCATTCTTTATCTCTCTTGTAAAGTCAATACAGAGAACTTACTTTCCATAATCTCCACCTATCTATACCTATGTCATCTCTGACCTCGAGCCTCCTCTCCTGTGATTATTTGTTCACACACAGGATTCCCTTTGAGAATATGAGTTCCTCAAGGGCAAAGTCTACATCTTATTGATCTCTTGCTCCCATCACCTAACACAGGATCTGATGTGTCAAATAAGTTATAGATATAGGTGTGTGTGTGTGTGTAAAAGAGAGACTGAAGCTGGGAGCTGTGGTCATAGCCTGTAATCCCAGCAATTTGGAGGCTGAGGCAGGAGGATCAAAAGTTTGAGGCCAGCATGGGCAACTTAGCAAGGCCCCATTTCAAAATAAAAAATAAAAAGGGCTCAGTGGTAAAGTAACCTGGGTTCAATCCCCAGTACAGAAAGAGAGAGAAGAGAGACTCAGGTCACTATACACACTTATTCAGTGGGACACATTCATTGATGATGGTGAGCCAATAGACCTGGCCAGCATTTCTATAAAGGAGATAGCTCATACTATCAGATAAGATTAGATAACCAGCTGGGTGCAGTGACTCAAGCCTGTAATCCCAGCACTTAGGGAGGCTGAGACAGGAGAATCGCGAGTTCAAAGCCAGGCTCAGCAATGGCGAGGCACTAAGCGACTCAGTGAGACCCTGTGTCTACATAAAACACAAAATAGAGCTGGGGATGTGGCTCAGTGGCCGAGTGCCCCTGAGTTCAATCCCCAGTACCAAAAAAAAAAAAAAAAAAAAAAAAAGATTAGATAACCATGCTTTCTAATATAAAAGGAGACTATTAGCAAAATTCCCAGAATTAAGCCCCTTAGTAATTACTCCTTAACCCTATCAGAGACAAATAAAGATAAGGACTCAAGTATTTACTACATTCCAGAAGCAGCCCCCGCCTTTATTATTATCCCAAGAGCCACATGGAGACCATAAAATACTCAATCAGATTTATAATACAGACAAAAAATATGTTAACTTGTTGAGCCATTTTAAAATTTAATCCATATGGCTCTGAAGAATTCATTAAGTGTTCATGACTGGAGAAGAGACTTCCAGGCACCAGGCCATTCCACTCCTGCAGTGTCCTCTTTATTCTCACCTCATGTCCTGCAACTATTTACCACTCAGCATGGTCTTACCTTAATCAGAATCTCCATAAACATGTGTTTATCGAATATTTCTTAACATTACTCAACAATGCTTTTTCCCATTTTTTTTTTTTTTTGGTACCCGAAACTCCTCTTTTTAAATTTAGGATGCTCTGCTTCCCCAGAGTCCAGATTTTTGTACAAATTTAAAAGTTTATACTTAACCTCAAGGTCCAAACCCCTTAACAAAAGAGTTATTCCTGTCTTTAATCTTTGGGGATTTTTTAATCCCACTGAGTACAGTTTGGCTAAGAGTAGAATGTATGTATTGACTAGGGGTGAATGGCTATGTGGAACGCTGCTCTGGCTGGTCCCTGCTAGGAAAAGAGTTACATTCTATAACTAGTTATGGGTGACCAGAACTCCCCAGGCAAGCTACACTATTTTCCTTCCCAGTGAGAGGGATTGAACCCAGGGCCTCATGCATGGGAGTCAACTGCTCTACCACCGAGCACATTCCCACCCCTCAAGCTACACTTTTTGACAAAGAGAAAACTTTGCAGTAAGCCATTGTTGCCCTCTTTTCTTTCCTTTAACCATTAAGCTACAAAACATATAACAAATAACATGTCTTGACCTGATAATAGCTGTTTTATTAAGGGAAATTCCATATAATTAAAGGGAAATTAGCCTGAAAAGTAAAGGTTTTCAACAGATCTTGGAGGATAACTCTTGGAAGCTACCTAAGCCGATTTTTAAACCTTACTTGATTCCATGAGTAATTTAAAGCACAAAGAACAGAGTGCTTGTCATTTAGAAGTTACTGGAAAAACATTTGTCTAATGATTGCACAAATTCTTTTTTACTTAAAAAAAGAAAAATACTCCATGTCTTACTAATTAATCTGCCTTCAGGTAAGCATCACTCTTTGTAGTGGCCTAAACCCATGTGGCCAATTTTAAAATGTTCTATGTTGTATTAGAAATGACCATTCCTTTGAAATAGCAGAATCACACATGAATGGCTTGAAAGTTCACTTGGTTTTCATGTATATTCTCTATACCTGGGCTGTCCAATAGAACTTCCTGCAATGCTAGACATGTTTTATATCCATGTTGTTCCATATGGGAGTCACCAGCCACATAGGGTGACTTAGAACTTGAAATGTGGCTCTTGCAACTAAGAACTGAAAAAAATTAAAATTTTTTTTTTCAATGCAAAGGATCAAACCCAGGGTCTTGTACATATTAGGCAAGTGCTCTACCACAGAACTATATATGCTCTACCACAGAACTTAAATTTTTATTTAAATTTAAGTAGCCACAGATGGTTTGTGGCCATGATATTGGAAAATGCAGCTCTACAAAAGGGTCAGAAAACCAGAATTTGAAGTGTGAGAGGATGTGCGTAAGGGCATTCCTGTAAGTCTTCACTATCGTTGCTCTTCCACAGGGGCAGTTTGTCCCTTCATCTTCTGACTTCCTTCATTGCGATAATGTTTTGAATTTTGCAGTTTTACGGATGGTAAATGCTATTTCATCAACCAATTCTTTGCTTTCATGATTCTTAAACCTGGCTGCGCATCAGCATCACACTCAGAGATTTAATTCAGCAAGTCTAGAGGGGACTGGGCATCTGTGTTTTTTAAGCTCTACAGATGATTCTGATTTGCAGCCAGGCTTGGGAACAACTACTTTACACAGAGACCCAAACCAGCATCCCTTGGGCCAAATACACCCTCAAAACATATGTTCATCTCACATAGTGTTTTAAAATGTTTTGAATTAGTTGCCAACTTCTACAAATTGTAATTTTCTTTCTTTAACCCAAAAAGTAATGTTGAGTAAAGGCTGCCCCCTTCAGATAGAGCATGATTTCTTTGGTTCAATACTACTTGCCCACCTCATAGGGCATTGGCTTCTGGTAGGGTTTTTTTTTTTTTTTTTTTTTTTTGGTACTGGAGATTGAACTCAGGGGCACTCGACCACTGAGCCACATCCCAGCCGTATTTTGTGTTTTATGTAGAGACAGGGTCTCACTGAGTTGCTTAATGCCTCGCCATTGCTGAGGCTGGCTTTGAACTCGTGATTCTCCTGTCTCAGCCTCCCTAAGTGCTGGGATTACAGGCTTGTGTCATTGGGCCAGGCCCCTGGTAGTTTTTTTTTTAGTTCTGGGGATTGAACCCAGGGTCAAGTGTTCTACCACTGAGCTACACCCCAGTCTCTTCTTTTGTTTTTTTTTTATTTTGAGAAAGGATCTTATTAAATTACTCAAGCTGGCCTTGAACTTGTGATCCTCCTGCCTCAGCCTCCCAAGTAGCTTGGATTACAGGTGTGCTCCACCATGGCTGGCCCTTCTAATAGGCATTTGTGTCTGAGACCCCTTCCTTACTTTGTGTCTATGCAATACTTGCCAAATCAGGAAATAATTATTTCATATCAATGTACCCAGGATTCTGTATCACTCTTTTATCAACAAGACTGCCTGTGACAATTATCAAGAATACAAGCAACAATAAATGTTGGCAAGGATGGTGGGGCAAGGGGAGGTACACTCATACATTGCTGGTGCGCCTGCAAATTGGTGCAACCACTGTGGAAAGCAGTATGGAGATGCCTCAGAAAACTTGAAATTGAACCACCATTTGACCCAGCTATCCCACTCCTCAGACTTAAAATCAAAGGACTTACAATCAGCATAATAATTGGGCATGGTGGCTCACATCTGTAATCCCAGCAGCTCAGGAGGCTGAGGCAGGAGGATCAAGAATTCAAAGCCAGCCTCAGCAATGCCAAGGTGATTAGTAACTCACTGAGACCCTGTCTCTAAATATATATATGTGTATGTATATATGTATGTATATACATATACATACACAAAATAGGGATGGGGATGTGGCTCAGTGGTTGAGTGCCCCTGAGTTCAATCCCTGGTAACCCCCTCTCCCCCACCAAAAAAAAAAAATCAGCATTCTACAGTGATACAGCCACATCAATGTTTATAGGAGCTCAACTTCTTTTTTTTTTTTTTTGGTACCAGGGATTGAACTCAGGGGCACTGGACCACTGAGCCACATCCCCAGCCCTATTTTTGTTTTATGTAGAGACAGGGTCTCACTGAGTTGCTTAGTGCCTCGCCGTTGCTGAGGCTGGCTTTGAACTCGCGATTCTCCTGTCTCAGCCTCCCAAAGTGCAGGGATTACAGACGTGCGCCACCACGCCCGGCAGGAGCTCAACTTCTAATAGCTCAACTATGGAACCAACCTAGATGCCCTTCAACAGATGAATAGATAAAGAAAATGTGGTATATATGCACAATGAAATATTACTCAGCTTTAAAGAAGAATGAAATTATGGCATTTGCCAGTAAATAGATGGAGCTGGAGAATATCATGCTAAATGAAATAAACCAGTCCCAAAAATAAAAGCCAAATGTTTTCTCTGATATGTGGATGCTAATTCATAATAAGGGGGGTGGGCTACGGAAGAATAGAGTTACTTTGGATTAGGCAGGGGGAGTGAAGGAAGCAGAGGGAGTAGGGGGTGGGAAGGATAATACAATGAACTGGACATTATTACCCTATGTGCATATATGACTACACGATTTGTGTGATTCTACACCAGGTACAACCAGAAGAATGAGAAGTTATACTCCATTTATGTACGACGTGTCAAAGTGCATTCTACTGTCATGTATAACTAATTAGAAAAATTTAAAAAACAAGACTGCCTGTGATCATCTTGGAAGAGTGTGGTCCTACAATCATGTAAAAATGGTGCATAATTAGGATGAAACTCTCAATAAGAGAATGGGTCATAATCCAGGATCATGAGATCATTCTGTTTGGGGACAAACCATTATATTCTAGACAAATATTATCTTGCTTTGTCCTTTTTTATACCCCAAACTCTCTCACCCAAAGCACCATAAGGTCAGCCATCAGGTCTGTCAGGGAGGGCAACTTTACTATACATTTCATTTTATGTTTTAAAAAAACTTTCATCAGCTCTTTCATCCTTTACCTAATGTATTCTTTTCAGTATATTTTTTTTTTTCAGTCATGGTTCTTAACATTAGAAACTGTTGATCACACTTGTTTATCTTTTTTCCCTTGAGAATTTTCTGTAATGATAGCTAATGAATGAAGAACATATAATCTGAAATGATGAAATAGAAAGTAGAAAGGCTATCCATGGGTGAAAGCTAGGTAGAGGAGTGCTAATTGATTTAGAGGCAGAGGAAGGCACAGCTTTTGGATAGTTCTGAGAATCGTAGGTTTTTTTCTCATAAAAGTGCATGTGCGACAAACATTCCACTATTTCTATTTCAGGATTTTCACAACCCTCTGAATCCCATCTATTGATTTCTGGTAAAAGAAGCCATAAATACACTACTTAATAGACATTGATACTAGATACAAAGCACCAAAATGTCAGCCACAGCTTTGTAAGCTGGGACATATTTTTGGATAAAATACTCTAATGAGTCTTTTATATTGACAAAGGAGAAAGCATCCTGGCATCCCACTAGGCTTTAAGTAAATGTGAAGAGAGTAAATTGTCTCATTTCCAGGATATGTTAAACTAAGTGTCATCTAGAACTTATAACTGAAGGCACAGTGGATTTCTCAGCATACACTGAATAAATCCATGGCATCGGAATTTTTAAATAAATCCTTAGAGATATCCATGACAGGGGCTGGGATGTCTGCTGGAATTGCACACATGCACAACATGGAATGCAAATTGTTGTTTGGTGGAATTGCAAACAGTTACTTGGTGCCTAAGCCTGGTCAGTTCTACTAGTTCAGAGTTGTGTAGCTTCTGCCCCCTGCCCCCAGCAGCAATTGGTTCTATCATTGAGGTGATAAACCAGGAGTTTACTGAAGGCATGAAGTATGCAATATAAAATAATCTTATTTTATAACTGAAATGCTTACATTTCCATTCCCATCTATTTCTACATATGATAAGCATGAAAAGTAAAGTGAAGAATTTTTTTTCACAAGATGGCTTTTGGCTTTCTATTTTAGTCATTTTATATCTTTGAGAATATTTAGACTTTTCACACATCTTGATTTTACCTGCCCCCTGCCCAAGTTTTGCAACAGGTATTTCTTAGAATTTACTGCTCATTCTTCTTTTGTCCTGTGAGATGATGTTCTCTGGGCACTGCTGGAGGTCCCTTGGAGCCTGGCCCTTGTGGACTACATCTCCCAGGTTCCCTTGACAACTGGCTTCCAGTAGCCAATGGGAAGCCCTAGCAGGAGATCAGAAGGTGGCTTGCTATTGGATTATTTCTTCCCATCTTACTCTCCTCTTTTGTTAAGTCTCTGATATAGCTGCATCTCTCCACAATAGATTCTGCTGGATGGCTTCTCCATACTTTATTGTCACTGGTCTCCAGGAATTCTCTTTCCTCCCCCTTGTCATTTTTGCCCTTGATGTGGTAATGGCCTGCCTCTATTGCCAGACTCTGAGTATCTCAATAGCCTTTGTTTGTTCCCTATCCACACCTCTGAAGGAAGTTCCTTACTAAAGTCCCTTCTTTAGAACTAGTTGAAGTGAAGTCAGCTTCCTGCTGGGACCATGGCTGACATGCTTCATTTATCTTCTTTTCAAACAAGTAAGGCTTGTGAAGCAGAAAGAAGAAAGGAGGAAATTCTTGAGAAGGGAAAGAAATAATGGGTTTTAAAAGACAAGACTTAACCAGACAATAGACTAAAACCGATGGGGGGAAAATACTCTTTTCTTGGCAATAGATCCCCCTAGTAAATAAGATGTTTTTAAGTAAAATGGTCCCCAACTTTCTCTGCAACTTTACTTTTACCAAAGAAGACCAGACTTAATGAAAATTATTATACTTGCTATCTTTTGCTTATTCATTTCAAAGCAAAAATGGAGCACACTGTATGTGCTCTTAACACTTCATAATGCTGGTGGTATTATTAATCACATTTTAGAGAGAGGAAACTGAGGGATCAAAGAATCTGTCCTTAATCATATAACTAGCAGATGGTAAAGCCATGTAATAATTTAGCACATAAGATTTCATATAGAATATTGCTTTTTAAACAATATTGCAAAGTATTTCTCTCTGATTTAATTGTAATCTTAAGATGCCTTTGACCCTCTGCAAAAAAAAGATCTTATGGTACCTAAACACTTTCCATTAAAAATAGTTGACCTATTTGTTTATTTTTGTTTACCTTGAGACTCCTCTGTAATCATAGCTGATAAGTAAAAAAGAAAGAAAGAGAGAGAGAGAAGAAAGAAAGAAAGAGAGAGAGAGAGAAGGAAGGAAGGAAGGAAGGAAGGAAGGAAGGAAGGAAGGAAGGAAGGAAGGAAGGAAGGAAGGAAGGAAAGGAAGAAAAGGAAGGAAGGAAGGAAGGAAGGAAGGAAGAGAGAGGAACTGGGGATGTAGCTCAGGCCAGAGTGCTTATCTAGCCCCGGTTTGGTCTTCCCCACCTCAAAAACAAAACCAAAAACCCCAATGCGTATGATGAAACCTGGATAGAGGAGTGCTCATTGATGGATAAGCAAAGGGAGGCATAGCATACAGAGTTTCTAGAGGTCAGTTTGGGCAAGATTTTTTTTTCCTTTTTGGATACTGAGGATTGAACTCAGGGGTACTCAACCACTGAGCCACCTCCCCAGCCCTATTTTGTGTGTGTGTTTTTGTTTTTGTTTTTTTAATTTAGAGATAGAGTCTCACTGAGTTGCTTAGTGCTTCACTGTTACTAAGGCTGGCTTTGAACTTGTGATTCTCCTGTCTCAGCCTCCCAGAGTGCTGGGATTACGGGCGTGGATTTGACTGATAGAACCTGGAGAACTTTGGGATCAAGATTTGGACTCACATTGATGGACAGGTACAAGAAGTAGGGCTGTGAGAGTTTGGATCTGGAGTTTGGGCCCCAAAGGATTTGTTCCCAGCCTGGCAGTATTGGAAGTCGTGAGATAGGGACTACTGGGAGGACTGTAGGTTCCTGGGGTTGTGCCCTCGATGGGGATTGTGGAACTCCAGTTCTTCCCTCACTGTCTCTTTTGTTTTCTGGCCATGAGGTGAGCAGCTCTGCTCTGTCCCATGCTTCCACCACGATGTGCGGCCACCGGCCCAAAAGCAATAGGGCCAACCAGTCACGGGCAGAAACTAAAACTGTGAGACAAAATAAAAATTTTCTCTTTATAAGTTGATTAGTTTAGGTACTTATTATAATGAACAGAAGACTAACACAGGGATTGAAGACAAACTGATGGAAAAGCAGATATCTGATAATCTTTGATTATCTGCTCATATATTTAAACGAGGCACTGAAAAGATGACCTGGAAGTCTGGGTCTGTCATCAGGATTGTCCCTTTTCTTTGCTTTAGGATGGCTATTGGTCCTTTCCTCTCCCTACCCCTTTCTCAGAAGGCCAGCCACAAGGTATCTACCAGGAAGGCAAGAAATTAGAGACTTCTTCCCTGAAAAAATTTATTGTCCTAGAGAAAAGACCTTCACATTTTGGTCTTTGTGGGTTCCCTGAGATAATGACCATTGCCTCACATGATTACTATATGACAAAGCCAAAAAACTTGTTCACAAACACAGAGCTCCCAGTCAGCATTTTTTTGTGTGTCCCATTCTTAAATGTAAATAGATACACAAAATCACAACAAATTTGAGTCCTCCACAAACATTGAAGGCAGTATCTGAAATGTTCATTGGATAGGATTAGCAGCAGAGTAGATACTACAGAAGTAAAGATCAATGAATTTAAAGACAAGGAAGTAAAAACCAGAAATATAAAAAAAAATTAAAGTCTCAGAATCCTATTACAACAAAAAACCTAAAAGAAGAGAGAAAATGGTACAGAAATATTTGAAAATAAAATTTGATGAAAAATGTCAACCCACAAATTCAAATCCAAGAATTTCAGTGAACCCCAAGCAGAATAAGCACAAAGAAACCTATTAGGTGCTCATTGTTATCAAATTGGTCAAGTAGCTGAAACCTAAAAGTAAGAAGAAAATCTTAAAGTGAAACGATGAAAGGCCACAGAGAGAAGACCAATAGCTTCAAAGTCCTAAAGGAAAAAAATCCAGTAAAAATATTTTTCAAAATGAATGCAAAAAAACACTTTTCTTTTAACTAAAAACTTAAAGAATTTTTCCCAAATAACATGAACAATTAAGGAACATATTCTACCAGGTATGAGTGAACTTGGAATTACACAAAGGAGCAAAGAAGGGAAATAATGGTAATGTTTACAGTGGGTAAACATAAAAGCCTTTTTCCTCTTACTTTTAAATTTCTTAGAAGATTTTTTGACTATATAAAGCAAAATTAATATTAACAATATGTTGTGGCATTTGTAACGTAGATGGAAGTAGAAATATGACAACAATAATACAAAGGACAAAAAGGTGGAAATTAAAGGCACACTTACATTTTATGTGGAGGAAATAATACTATTTCAAGATAGACTGTGGTAAACTAGAGATGTATATTACAAACCCTAGAACAACTACTAAAAACAGAAAAACTAAGTTATAACTAACAAATAATAGGAAAGATGAGATGGAATATAAGAAAGTATTCAATCAAAAAGAAGCCTGGGGGGGCTAGGATTGTGGCTCAGCGGTAGAGCACTTGCCTCGCATGCGTGAGGCCCTGGGTTCGATCCTCAGCACCACATACAAAGCAATAAAATAAAGACATTGTGTCCATCTACAACTAAGAAAAAATTAAAAAAAAAAAAAAAAGAAGCCTGGGGGAGGGGGTGGCTGGGGTTGTGGCTCAGTGGCAGAGCATTTGCCTAGCATGTGTGAGGCCCTGGATTTGATTCTCAGCACCACGTATAAAATAAAATAAAGGTCCATCAACAACTAAAAAAATTTTTTTTAATATAAAAAAAGAAAAAAGAAATAAAAAGAAGGCTGGGGAGGTGGCTCAGGGGTAGAGTGCATGCTTGCCCTGATTCGATCCTGAAGGAAAAAAAAGAAGGCAGGAAAGAGGAGCAAAGGTGAAAGAGGGGGACAAAAAGGAAAAAAAATAGGAAGGTAATATAAAGCCAATCATAGTAATAATTACATGAAGTGTAAATGCACTTAACAGAGCAACTAAAAGGTAGAGATTGAACAAATGAATAAAAAAGTAAGACCCAATAAAATACTGTCTACAAAGAACACCTACATTGGTCAGTATTGTATTTGGCCTTTGAAATAAGACAAAATAATGGCAGCATTTAGCAGGATTTTTCACTAAGGTCTTTTAATATTTTTTAAAGCTTTGTTTTAGTCTTTTATCTTGTTTTTTTAGAGCTTTATATACATGGGTTCACCCCCACAAACGCTTACGTGAATGGCAATTGATTTCAGTTCGCGATCTCCCCTTTCCTTCCCATTCTCCTTCCTGTACTCTACTGCACTTCCTTTCGCTCATCTATTAATTTATATTTGATTGGTTCTTTATGTTATACTTCCCTCCCCCTTTCCTTTATTTTATTTTAGCTTCCACATATGATAGAAAACATTGACCTTTGAGTTTATGAGTTTGGCTTATTTCACTTAGCATGATATATTCTCCATTTCCATCCATTTACCAGTAAATGCCATAATTTCATTCTTTTTTATAGATGAGTTGAATTCCCATTGTATATACATTCCACAATTTCTTAATCCATTCATCTATTGATGAGCATCTGGGTTGATTCAATATTGTTTTATTCTTTTTTATTTTTGTACTAGAGATAGAATTCAGGGGTACTCAATTACTGAGCCACATCCCAGCCCTATTTTGTGTTTTATGTAGAGACAGGGTCTCACTGAGTTGCTTAGCGCCTTGCCATTGCTGAGGCTGGCTTTGAACTTGCAATTCTCCTGTCTCAGCCTCCCAAAGTGCTGGGATTACAGGTGTGCACCACTATGCCTGGCTCATATTCTATTCTTAATTGATATATAATTATAGATATTTATAGGTCCAGTGTGGTATTTTGATAAATATATACATTGCATAATAATCAAATCAGGCAATTAATATATCCACCCCTTCCGACATTGATCACTTCATTGTAGTGAGAATATTTAAAATTCCCTTTTCTAGTTATTTTGAAAATACACTATTGTTATCTCTAGTCACCCTACTGTGTAATAGAACCCCAGAACTTATTCTCCCTATCCAACTATAACTTTTTACCCATCAACCAACCCTTCACTCCCTCCCTCCCCAGCCTCTGTTCATATTTTTTATTTTTTGGTACTAGGGATTTAATCCAGGGGTGCTTCACCAATGAGCCACATCCCCAGAGCCCCCCACTTCTAAGTTTTGAGACAAGGTCTTACTAAGTTGGTTAGGGCCTCTGTTCATATTTTTAAGTGAGTCACTGATAAGATGATCAGTAAGTATTGGTCTGTCATCAGGACTTGTCACTTTGTCTTTGTATTAGGATGGTCAAGAAAGAAGATGTCTATTGGTCTTTCTATCTCCACTCTCTCTTTTTCAGAAGGCCAGCAGCAAGGTTATCTACCAGGTAGCAAGAAATGACAGGATTTTTCTCTGCATAAGTTGCATGGTCCTGGAGAAAAGATCTTCACATTTTGGTCTTGGTGGGTTCCCTGAGATAATAGCCATTTTCCCCCTTCTCCCTTCTCACTCCCCTTGGGCCCCTTCCTCTACTCTACTGGTCTCTCTTTTATTTTCATGAAATGCCCCCACCCAAATGTTTTTTCTTTCTTTTTCTCTCCAGCTTCCACATACAAGAGAAAACACATAACTCTTGACTTTCTGAGTTTGGCTTATTTCCTTCAACATCACGTTCTCTAGTTCCATCCATTTTCCAGCAAGTGACATGATTTCATTCTTCTTTATGGCTGAATAAAACTCTATGGTTTATATATACCATATTTTCTTCATCTATTCATCTGCTCATGGACACTTGGGCTGGTTCCATGACTTGACTATTGTGAATTGTGCTGCTATAAACATGAATATGCATGCATTATATATAATATGCCATCAGTCCTGATTCTTAATGGGAGTTGCCACTAAAAATTTGTGGTCATATTTAACCCATCAAAGCTCATCTTCTAGCTATAACTATTTATATCCCTCTCTGTGTGGTAAAGAATTTAACTTTGCTCAAAAAAAGGTTTTGGCCTTTGCCCTTGATATCTGGGAAGTTTCCTTTAAGATTTTTCTTTCCCTAGGGGACCTGGGTTAGCCAGAGAGCAACATGGATTTAGGGTGGAGGCTGACCATATGCAATAGTGCTAGGGTAGAGGGTTCGTCACACCAGAAAGACCAACAATGTGATGTAGGTTGGGGGATTTGGGTCATTTCCTGAAGGGCGGAAGACTGAGATTGACTACATGGAAATAAATCATGTTTATGGAATGGAGCCTCAATAAAATCTTTGAACCTGAAGGTTTGAGTGAGCTTCCTTGGTTATCAATATCCCATACATATCATCACACACAGATTCCAGGGATAATAACACACTGTGACCCCCTCTAGAGAAAGCAGGGGAAGGTCTGCATTAGCTACTTTCTCCAGCTCTTCCCTATGCCTTTAGTTTATGTTAATCTGCACCCTTTCCCTATAATAAACTGTAACCATGAGTATAACAGTGCTCAGTGATTTCTTGGAACTCTTCCAATGAATTGTCAAATCTAAGGTGATTTTGGGAAAGACTTTGACACTAGTGGGTGTCAGAAATGTGGGTGGTTCCAGGAATTGTTCAAACTCATACCCCCACACAGAATATACCTAAGAGTCTCAAAACTGTCATCCAATTATAGTTTTAGGATCAGAGTTCAGCATCTGTTGATCTGGTCCAAATATGTATGAAGCTCCTTAGGTGTTCCTCCTCCTTATCCTCTTCCTCATCTTTTTCCTCTTCCTCCTCCTTCTTTAGATTGAACCCAGGGGTACTTTATACTGAGTTACATCCCCAGCCCTTTTTATTTTTTATTTTGAGATATGTTCTAACTAAGTTGCTTAGGGCCTCACTAAGTTACTGAGGTTGATCTTGAACTTGTGATCCTCCTGCCTCAGCCTCCTGAATTGCTTAGGATTACAGGCAACTACCACTGTGCCTGGCATGGAACTTCTTATTTCTCATAAATTCTACTTGTAAACTGTTGCATCTTGAGTTCAACTCTTTCTGTATTTTATCATATACAGTTAAGTTAAAACTAATGAGTACTTTCAACATTTTGCCTGGAAATGTCCTTAGTCCATATGTTTGTCAGCTAGAGCTGCCATAACTCAATGCCACAGACAGAGTGGCTTAAACAATAGGAATGTGTTTTCTTACAGCTCTGGAGTCTAGAAGAAGTTCAAGATCAAGGTGCCATCAGGGCTGGTTTCTGGTGAAGATGCTTCCTTACTTGTACATGGCTGCCTTCTCCCTGTGTCTTCGCATAGCTTCTCCTGCAGATGTGCATGCAGAGAGAAAGCACTTTGTGTCTCTTTCTCTCCTTATGAGGATATTGGTTGTATTAGACAAAGGTCCCACACTTATGAATTCATTTAACCTTAATTCCCTCTCTAGAAATCTTACCTCCAAATATAGTCATATTGAGGGTTAGGGTTTCAATATATGAACTTTGAGGGAACACATTTCAATAACAAAGTCACATATTTGTTAATGTTTCAACTATCTATTAAACCACCCCAAACCTCCTGTCAATGCAAATATGAGTCATTATTTCTCTTGATTCTATGAGCCAGCCAAACGTTTCTGCTTCTCATGGTGTTGGTTGTGACTCTAGGATGACTGGACAGTATGAAATGGCCTTACTCCCATCACTGGGAAGGGATGCTGCCACTGGTCCTTCTTCTTTTCCATATAGACTTCTCCACATTGCTGCTCTGATTTCCTCAAAACACAATGGCTTAGATCCCAAGAAAAAGCCACAAGCTACAATGGGCAAGTGCTCATCATACCTTTGCTTGGGTCATGGATGCTAGAGTTGATGAAGGAGGTAACTAGGTAAAGCTGTAGATACTAGGAGGCAGGGTTATTGGGGCCTGCCTGAGATGAGTACATGTTACCCCAGTGTGGTACCTTGGCCTTAGAGAAAACAGCAGAAATAGAAAGGACTTTCTGACCTTCCCTAGATATTCTCCCCTAAAGCAGTCCATAAAACTTAGCTGATCTTCCCCTAAAGTTGATTTATCCTCAGAGGAAACAATAAAGACACAGAGACACCAAGAAGAAACTGAGCGAATAGACCTTTCCAAATTTCCTCCTTTATATTACCATTAGGTTACATGTTTTCATCTTTGAATCAAATTTTTTGTACAAGTGTTGTATAAATACACAGATTTCCTTGTTTCTTTGTCTTTATTTCTGAAGACTCAGAAAACTTAAATAATTTTGTCTATGTCTTAGTCTATTTTGTGCTACTATAGCAGAATACTGGAGACTAAAGAAATGGTGTGTGTGTGTGTGTGTTAGTTACTGGGGATTGAACTCAGGGACATTCTACCTCTAAGTTATGTCCCCAACCATTTTTATTTTTTAATTTTGAGATAGGGTCTTGCTAAGTTGCTCATGCTGGCCTCAAATTTATGATCCTTCTGCCTCAGCCTCCTGAGTTGCTGGGATTATAAGTGTATACCACTGCATCCGGCTGGACACTGGACAGTTTATAAAGTGAACAGAAAATTATTGTTCATGAATTTGGGAGTCTGGGAAGTCCAACATTAAGGTGCCGGCATCAGGCAAAGGCCTTCATGCTACATCATAACATATGTACCATTTTTGGTTTTGTTTGGTAATAAGGATTGAACCCAGAGGTGACTTACCACTGAGTTGCATCCCAGCTCTTTTTATTCTTTGAGACTCACAAAGTTGCCCAAGCAGCAAACTAAGTTTCCTAGGCTGGACTTGTACGTGCAATCCTTGATTCTTAGCCTCCCAAGCAGGCAGGTATGTGCCCCTGTGTCCTACAACGTATGTACCATATGCTACATCATAATATGGCAGAGACATCACATGGCAGAAGGGCAAAGAGAGGACAGGCACAAGAGAAAAGGGATCAACTCCCCCTTTTATAATGAACCTACTCCCACAGTAACAGTATCATTCAGTTCACGAGGGCAGAGCCTCGGGGCCTAATCACCTCTTAAAAGTCTCACCTCTTTTTTGGGTGGGTGCTGGAGATTCAATCCAGGGCCTTGTGTATTCTAAGCACGGGCTCTACCACTGAGCTACATCCTTAGCTTGGTCCCACCTCTTAACACTATTACAAAGGCAATTAAATTTCAGTATGAGTTTTAGAGGGGACAAACATTCAAACTTTGGCAGTATGATTTTCTCGTCAATTGATCTTTGTTAGAGAGATGTTAGCCACGACCTCGTGTAGGTGAGAAATCTTCTCTCACCTAAGGGCTATTTAAGTCAGAGCTACCATGATGAGCTACACTTTCTACTTTTGAGTCACTCAGACAACAGTTTTGCTGAGTCTTTTTTCCACAAGTGCAAAATGCAGTTTGCCATCTTTCCAAACTTTAGTAGTAGTTTCCTCACTGATTTTCTAGTTCCTACGACAGTCTTCTTGCTGCTGTTCCAAAATCTATCTACTACCGCTGCCTAGTCCCAAAGCCAATACTTCACGTGATGATGTTTATTATAATAGCATCTCACCCTTAGGTACCAATTTCTCTTTCAACTAGTCATTGTTGTGTAATAAAACACCCTGGAACTTAGTAGCTTTAATCAACAACACTTCATTAGATCACATAGTTCTAAGGGTTGGTCAAATAGCTCTCTGCTGTTTCAGTTATGCTCATTGACGCAGATGCATTCAGCTGACAGGGCAACTGGCTGGTGCTGAATTTAGCTGGGACAGCAGGGATGGCTGGGTTTCTCTCCATATGGCCTTTTATCCCGGGTTTCATCATGGTATAGTGGCTTAAAGGCAGTATTCCATGAGAATAAAGACAAAACCTATGTCATCTCAAGTGTCCCAAACTCTGGAATTTACAAAATTCACTTCTGTCACATTCTTTTAGATAAAGCAAATAGCAAAATCAGCCCAGATCCAATAGGTGGGGGATTAGACTCCACCTCTTAACAGGAAAAGCTGCAAAGAATTTGTGGCCATGTTGAACCCACTGGATAAAGTTATACCATATTCCTAGATGGAAGACTCAATATCATAGAGATATCAATTCTTTCAAATAAATCAATAAAGCCAAAGTTACAGCAACCAAAATACCAATAGGGCACTTCAGGAAACTTGAAAAGATGTCCCTAAAATTCATATAGAAGAGCAAAGACTCACCAACATAGTTTTGAGAGTGTGTGTTAAGTTCCCTGGTTCTTTATGTTAGTCCTCCCACCCCCATCCCTTCCCAATTGTATTCTTGGAAGAAAGTCACTATATACAGTAGATGTTGAAGAAGCATGGAGTCATGTTGTAGTTCCTGGAGGGTGGTTTATTTACATAAGTTATTTAGAATCAAAAAGTTTATTTTTCATTTAAGAATTAATTGGAGATTTTTATTAAAAATGGATGGTTAAAGAAATACTCAACATGAAGGTTCTGCTTCTCACAGATATCAATACCACAGAGTTACTGTTTTATTAAAAAGTTACTAATGTAACAATATAGCTGAAGGATAAATAGCAGAGGTTCTCTCTCTTTTTTTGAGAGTGTGTGTGTGTGTGTGTAGTGGTGGTGGGGTTTACTGGGGATTTATTCCAGCAGCACTTTAGCCCTGAACTACACCTCCAGACCTTTTCTTAAAATTTTTAATTTTAGACAGGGTCTTGCTAAGTTGTCCAGGCTGGGCTCCAACTTGTAATCCTCCTGCCTTAGCCTCGTGAGTTGCAGAGATTACAGGAGTGCATGACTACACCCAGTTCAGAGGTTTTCTTTTAAATAAACCTTTAAAAATAGTAATTTTAGATTTATAGAAAAGTAACAACGATAACAGAGTTCTCGTATGCCCCTACCCAGTCTCTACATTATTATGACACATTTGTCACAATTAACAAACTAATCTTGATACATTACTTCTAACTAAATCTAATTAACTATTTGGATTTCCTTAGTTTTTACCTAATGATCTTTGTTGTGTTCTGACCTTTCATTGAAGACACCTCTTTGCATTGATTCCTCATTTCTCCCTAGATTCCTCCTGGTGCTCCAGTTTTCTGGGGACTTCTCTTATTTGTGATGACTTTGACAGTTCTGAACAGTGCTGCTTAGGTATTTTGTAGGTTGTTCCTCCATTGGGGTTTATTTCATGTTCTTCTCATGATTAGACTGAATCTGTGGGTTTGGGGGAAGGAGACCACAGGGGTGGGGTGCCCCTCTCCTCACATCAGATCAGGGGTAGTACTATCACTGTGACCTGCTGCCGATATTCACCCTGATCCGCTAGATGAGAGTGTGTGTTAAGTTCCCTGGTTCTTAATGTTAGTCCTCCCACCCCAATGCCTTCCCATTTGTATTCTTGGAAGGAAGTCACTACATGCAGTAGATGTTTAAGAAGCATGGAGTCATGTTGTAATTCCTGGAGGGAGGTTTATTTACATAAATTATTTGGAATCAAAAAGTTTATTTTTCATGTAAGAACTAATTTGAGATTTTTATTAAAAATGGATGCTTAAAGAAATACTCTAATCCTTCCAAAAATGCTACAGAAATGAGAGTAAAAGGCTTTAGCTTTGATTTGAGATGGGGGTTTCTCTATGTTGCCCAGATTGGTCCTGAACTTGTGATCCTCCAGAGTGGCTGTGACTACTGGCATATACCACTGTGTCTGGATTTTTATGAAAGCATAAGCCCACAATGAGAACTGGAAAGAAAATAATAGCAGTAAAAATTTTGGACACTGAAAAGTAGATGGAAAGTGGTAAATGGATTAGTGGATCCAAGAAAACTAATCTTAAATTGGTAGTGGGCAAAGTGGAGAGGTAACATACTTTATATAGCAGAAGCCCAAAGGCGCAGGAATTGGCACTAGAAAACTCTGGAAATGGAACAGGAGGAACAGATAATCGTAGGACTGGAAATATGGGAATTGCCTAAAGTCTATTTAAATAGTATCTCTGTCTCTTCTCCTCTTTTCTATGCAGCTACCCCAGTAGAAGAGAATAAAACTGAGGTCTCTGGACTTGAGGACACCTGACACAGTTGAAGGAGGTAGAGGTCTCCTAGAAAACGGGGGAGGGGGGTAGCAAAAATTTTATGTATTAGAATTGATGACATCTTAGCCTTCTAATTCCTCTTGGCTCCTAGAACACCAGAAACCAGGATTATAGCCTGCAGTGAAGACACTGGAGGAATCTCTAAAAACTTAGATCAACCCAAGAGAAAATGATAAAAAGATACTCACATGAGGGATTTACCCAAAGGATTACAATGAAGCCCCAATGTCACCAGCTCCCTTCCTTCACATACATACACATACAGCTTCTAAAGAACTTTCTGGGTCTCTCTTGCTAAGTATGAGCAGACTGCCAGAATAGCATATATCTGGGGACAACCTTTTAATGTGAAAAATAGAGTTAAATATAAAATGTTAAAAGGACACAAAGATGTTTATTACTGTCCCAAAGTGGAAATAACCCAAATGTCTAGTCAACTGGTGAGTGACAAAACAAAATGTGATGTAAGCATACAATGGAACACCCTTGGACAATTGCTGCCGACAAATGCCGCAGCAGAGATGGATTTTGAGGACATTATTTGAAGTGAAAGAAATCAGACATAGAACATATTTTATATGATCCAATTTAAGTGAAATGTCTAGAAAAGGCAAGTGTACCCAAATAGAAAGTAGAGTACAGGTGGATTGGGACTGGTGTTGGGAATGGAGATCACGGGATCTTTTGAAGTGATAAAAAATATTCTAGGGGCTGGGATTGTAGCTCAGCGGTAGAGCGCTTGCCTCGCATGCGTGAGTCCCTGGGTTTGATCCTCAGCACCACAGACAAAGCAATAAAATAAAGACATTGTGTCCATCTACAACTAAAAAAATATTTAAAAAAAATATTCTAAAGCTGGATTTGTGATCATGGTTGCACAATTCAAAAAATATATTTACAATTTTTCTTTCTTTCTTTTCTTTTTTGTATTGGGTATTGAACCCAGGGCTGCTTAACCAGTGAGCCACGCCTTTAGCCCTTTTTATTTTGAGACAGAGTCTCGCTAGGTTACTTCGGGCCTTGCTAAATTGCTGAGGCTGGCTTTGAATTGTGATCCTCTTGCCTCGGACTTCCCAGCTGCTGGATTATAGGCATGTGCCACTGTGCCTGGCTACAATTTGTAAATGGGTGAATTGTATCACATAGTTATATTCCAGTAAATTAGTTAAAATAAAGAACTCAGAAAATTCAATAGTGAAGACTCAATAGAGAAGAAAAATAGACAAAAACTAATTGTCACCATTTTCAGAGATGTAAGGGAAGATATTGTATTCAGAAAACAACTACAATGGTAATTTTAAAAAGAAGGATATTTAGATAACAACAACTAAACCCAAGAAAATAAATATTAGATGACAAAAATGGAAAACCCGAGAGAAAAGTGAAGGATATAGAAACATAGAGCAAAGTGCCGAATAAGTGAACAATAAAAGAAAACAAAAAATTAGATGATCAATCTAGGAGGTTTAACAGCTAGTTAACAGAAGCATTGGAAAGAGAAAGTAGGAAAGAATGGTAGAGAAAAGCATTAATAAAATTAGAGAACTTTCCAGAGCCAACGAACAGGAACTCCTTCTCAAAAAAGCCTTTTGGGGCTGTGTGTGGTGCTGCACATCTGTAATCCCAGCAGCTCCAGAGGCTGAGGCAAGGGGTTGTGGCTCAGTGATTAAGTGCCCCCAGGTTCAATCCTTGGTACCAAAAGAAGAAGAAGGAGAAAAAAAAAGCCTTTTGGGTGTCAATCAAGTCCAATGGATGAAAACGCCAAGACACAAACAAAAATTCCAATTTTTTGATTGTCAAGAAATTTTAAACTCTGGGGAGAAGACTCTAAAAGCTGCAAGTGGGAGTAGGGAGCAGGGGAGATAGGTAATTAATGAGAAGAGGTTTGTGAGTAAGAATGGCATCCAACTTCTCAAATGGAAGATAGAAGAGGATAGAACTATGCCTTCAGATTTCCCAGGAAAGATATTTTTCAAAAAACCAAGAATTCTGTATTCAGTCAAACTCTCCATCAAGTAAAAGGATAGGAAAAAAGATATTTTTAGACATACAAATCTTCATAAATATCTACATCCTAATCACCCCTCTAGGAAGATATTTGAGGGTGTGCCCAAGTGTATGCATATGTGCCTGCACTGGGCACACACCTACTCACACACCAAAGAATTCCATTTAGAAGGAGAACACTGGGATTTTGAAATGCATGGGACAGTGACAACAGAGGATCCAATAGAGACAAAGAGAACTGTCAGGAAGATGGTAAATGGAAATTCCAATACACCAACCAAGCAATAGGCCCACAGTGGAACACTTCAGATTGGAATAGAGGGTTGGAGAAGAAGTCTGGGGCCCGAAGGGGAAGGCAAGGATGGGATTTTCAACTGCCTAATATGTCTTCTATAAAATTTAATTAAAAGGCATTTTACACAGCCGTTAAGGGTGTGAAAATATTTAGTCAGAGGTTAAGAAAAACTAGGAAAATATCTTAAAATAGGCAATTATTAAGTCCAGAAAAAAAAACATAACAAATTATGAAAGGACATATAATCATGCTAGTTGGCTTGAAAGTAAACTACATTTACATATATGAACACATACATAATCAATATTATGAAAGCACTAAACATAAATTTAATAGATTTTTGAGATGCTATGTTATTGGGAGGATGATGAAAGGAAAAGAAAGAATATAAATGAGCTAAAATCTGTATTACCCGTAACTGGAAATCAGTAGTAGAGATGAATCAAGAGATAGCAGTGCACACATTTAGAAATAAGAAAGTAAAATCAGTGAAAATAGCTGAAAAAAAAAAAAAGAAACTTGTTACTTGGTGAATGATAGGGGTGGGTGGGAGGCTGAAGAGAAGTGCTTTTTTAAAACCACATTTAGCAATATTTGATATTTCACAGTGTTCAAATATAGCACTTTAATACAACTAAAATTTTATTATTATTACATTTTATTTTTCACAGTGCTATGGATGAAACCCAGGGCCCTACACATGCTATGAAGTGCTCTACCACTGAGCTGTACCCACAACCCCCAAATAATAATAATTACAGTCACTGAATGCAAAATGTACAGTTGCAATTATATAATACCAAGAAATAGGAGCTTCAAATTATAGTAGTACTACTCAGTTTAACACACATAAAATTTCATTTAATCATGCATTAATACCAAAATGAAGACATGATTTGGAAAAGCAATTTTGCACTTTGTGATATGCTTTGTAAAACTAGAGTTTTAAAATTGTGATAATTAATTCATAAGAGTTGAGAATTTGATTCCTTCTTTCTGAGGTTTATTAATATTTAAAGTCTGAATCTGTATTTGAAGCATAAAGACTATCAAATTAAAGAGTGGCAAATCACTCTCTTTTGAAGAAAAATATTACAAGTTGGATTCTAAATCCTTCCTTATCTTTTTAAAAGATAAAAAACAACATTGATTTTAGGTCTCGTTATATTTATTATTCCAAAATTTGCAAATGAAATTTATACCCAAATGAACATAACCCTGTTACTTCTTTTTTCTGGGTTAAGTATATATGCATCGGTCCATATTTAAATATTAAGAAATCAGCAATGGCTATTTTACCATCTGCAGCCTGAGCCCAGTTTTGGGACAGCCCTTCTGTCCCCGGCTGCTTCCTTCCTTCTGTAGGGTTGAAAAGAACTTTGCCTCTGCCCTCTGAAGTTTTGATAATTGGTTCTACTGAAATAAACTGATACTTGGAACAAATTAACAGGAAAAAAGCATACAAATTTAGTTTATTTATGTGCTTGAGTATGGGTGCTACACAAAATATGAGACTCAAAGAAGGGCCAGATGGTTGCAGCTTAAATAGCATTCTGAGCTACAGAAGGAAGTAGGGGCATAGTCTTTTTGAGAGGAAGTGGTGACAGGAAAGAATATGGACCTGGTGCCATGGGCCTGGATGCATGGGCCATGGAATGGTGAGGGGAAGAAAAACAGAGTGAACAAAGGATATCTTGCTATGCAAATAAAATACCTCAGGCAGCAGTCTTCAGAATAGGAAGATTATTTAGTGTAAGGAGATGGAGACCTTTAGTCTCCTTTCCTGTGAGTTAATCTTTTTTATTGGATGAAATTACGAGAGGGCTCAGGACAATTGCATCCCTTCTGGAGGAACTTCCCTTAGTCAGATAAGGGAACTTGGAGAAAGCATCTTCCTGAATTTGCTGCTGTCTAAGCTTTTCAAGTTTGAAGCATTCAGCATAAAAGAGTGCCATACTTTGGGGTATCATTTTCTGAGCCCCAGCGTTTCCTTCATTCCTCCCCCTTCCTTCCTTCCTTCATTTATTCCTCCCTTCTGCCCTTCCTTGCTTCCAGGAGCATTTACTTTGTTCCCAATATTGACTGGTGCTGGGAATATAAAAAAGGAAAAAAAAATACAGGGAAATAACAATATCCTGCCATTTAATACAACTAATTGTGAAACAATATGAAAAGGAAGAAAACAAAGGAACTAGGTTTTACAATGTGTCCAGAGTGTGTGTATACTGTGGGGGGGGGGCTCGGGATATAACACCCCAAAATATGACCATAGGAAATCAGAATATGCCCACACCAAAGTATGGCTCCTTGTACTATTATTTCCACCTGGCTATTTTGAGAAACTGCAGATGCAGAATTAGTTGCAAGAGTTACCCTTTTGTAAGAGAAATTAACATCTATAAACTGGACATGATGGCACTTGACTATGATCCCAGTGACTCATGAGGTTGAGGCAGGATGATCACAAGTTTGAGCCCAACTTGGGCAACTTAGCAAGACCCTGTCTCAAAATAAAATAAAAAGTGCTATGATTGTGGTTCAGTAGAGGGACTGTAGATTCAATTCCCAGTACTAAGAAAATAAAAATAAATAAATAAATAAATATTGCATTTATTGAAGAAATCCCATTTGTAAGAGTATCTCACTGTCTGCACTGGGAAGTAAAAGAAGACTGCACTGTAGCTGAATGTTAGAGCATATGTGCAAAACCCTGGATTTGAGTCACAGAATTATTTTTTAAAAATTATATCTGCATAAAAGTCCTACCTTTATGATGCTCTTCCTGGCCATGTTGTCTTAACTGTATTCCTTATTCACATCTTTGTTTCAAAGACTCATGGGATTTAAGCCTGATGTTTAAAAGCGTTTTTTTTTTTTTTTTTTTTGAGATCTACCCTAACAATTTACTCATTTGAATAAGTTTCTGTTTGCTGTTCTCTTGATATCTTTTTTTTTTTGGGGGGAGGGTTACTCGACCACTGAGCCACATCCCCAGCCCTATTTTGTGTTTTATGTAGAGACAGGGTCTCACTGGGTTGCTTAGTGCCTCGCCATTGCTGAGGCTGGCTTTGAATTTGTGATTCTCCTGTCTCAGCCTCCCAAAGTGCTGGGATTACAGGCTGTGCCACCATGCCCGGCTTGATATCTTTTGTTACGGGGAATTCCAGTTAAGAGTTACAAAGGGTTGAGACAAAATCATTTTCCTCTCTTATAACAACAGCTCTTCAGAGAGGGTATTTTCTGTGATTGGAGGGCTTGACAGGTGATGGGAGAAGCCCTCCTGCTTCATGACAGGGAGCAGCTAGCAAAAGCATTGAAGGCCCAGGCAGGTTCAGAGACAGAGGAGGAGCACTGAGAGGCTCTGTATCCCAATGTGTTTAACTCCTGGGCCATTGTGGTCCCAACCACACAATCCCCCCAGATCATCCACACATGGTGGGTGTGAATAGGGAGCCTGGGACGTTGGGTCTGAATTGGACACACCTGGATGGAAGGCGAGATGGGTTCTACATAACAAGAAATGGCTGTTTGTATCTAGCACAAAGAAGAATGTGTTGTAAGCACATTTGAATAAATGAGTGCTCTAAGAATAGTGCTAAATTTGAAAACTTGGATAAAAGGATTTTCAAGTACCAGATTATTCAGGTTAATGTGAGAAAAGACTTGACGATTTATCCATGCAAATTGGACACAAGATGTTCTTTCATTCAATTATTTATTGGGCATCTGCTATGGAATGCTGTTAGTGTTTAAAGCACTGGAAACAAATAACATTCTATCCTGGTGACATATATTCTAGTGACTTTTATTCATTCATAGTTCATTTTTTGGATTAAAAACTCATTATCAGAAATCAATTTAGGGCTGGGATTGTAGCTCAGCAGTAGAGCGCTTGCCTTGCATGCATGAGGCCCTGGGTTCGATCCTCAGCACCACATACAAAGCAATAAAATAAAGACATTGTGTCCATCTACAACTAAAAAAATATTAAAAAAAAAAAAAAAGAAATCAATTTAAAAATCTAGCAAGGGGTTCCTGTGCGGGAATGGATGGAATTGGAGAACATTATGCTGAGTGAAGTAAGCCAATACCAAAAATCCAAATGCCGAATGTTCTGTCTGATTAGTGGATGCTGATACATAAGGGGAGTGGGAATGGGGAACTCTGGATGGGGCAGGGGGGAAGAGAGGGGAGGGAAAAGGGAAGGAGTGTAGTAAAGATGGTTGAATGAGATGGTCATCACTACCCTAGGTGCATGAATGAAGACACAAATGGTGTGACTCTATCTGGTTTGCAACCAGAGAAATGGAAACATTGAGCTCTATATATGTACTATGACTTGAAATGCATTTAAATAAATTAATTTAAAAAAGAAAAAAGAAAAAAAGAAAAAAAAATCTAGCAAGGCTAATTTAAGTGACTAATCAACAATATTGAAGAAAACTTAGATGCAAATATGATGGAATGATTAAAAAATATTTTTTGTTATAGGAAACTTGAATCATTGCCCTTCATGATATATTAATGTCACAAAACTCAAGTTTCGTTGATAAATCTGGTAGTCTATTGCCATCTTGTGTTCAAACTTCTCAATTATGGGACTTAATCACAAAGATTCTGCATTAGTTTCCTATTAGGCAAAGGTAATCTCTTTCTCCCTTTGAAGGTTCAAGTCTTTTAAGTCCCCTGAAATAAACTGGTTTATAGCCAGGTTAATCAGAGGAAAAGCATACAAATTTGATTATATGTACGGGGCAGCACAGGAAAGTGAGTATCTAGTAATCCAAAGAGATTCAGAAACTTATGTACCTGTCTTCATAGGGGAGTAGGAAATGAGGGAGGTAGTGTAGGTAGTAGAGAGGAGTAGTAAATTATTTTTAGAGAAGATGAATAAGCCTGGGACAAATTTTACTGGGCTCCAGGTGTGATGTTTGATTTGCAGTCTCTTCCTCTGATGAGTTTAATCTTCCTTGGTTAATGAAATTTCAGTAAGAGGATTGAAGCCAATTGTGTTCCTTTTTGGTAGATCCTGTCTTTAGGTAGATAAGGGAACTTCAGAGAAAAGCTTCTCCCTGCACTGTGGGGAAGGGAAACAAGGGAAGATCAGAGGGACCAGCTTCTTAGGCCTTCCAATTTCCAATTTCCTTTAGTTCAAAGTGCTCAGCATGTCCAAATGCTATCCTTTGTGGTGGTGTTTCCTGAGTCTCAACACTGCTGTAGTAAGTTACCAAACTTGGTAGCTTAAAACAACACAAATTTATTGTTTTATAATTCTGTGGTCTAAAGTTTGAAATGGATCTCAATGGGCTATAATCAAGGTAGGGCTATGTTCCTCCCCTTTAAAGTCTCCCAGAGGAGAGTGTTTCTTTGCCTTTATCACCTGTGGAGATGCTCTTCATCCTTTGGCTGGTTGTTCCCTAATGTCTTAGAGCCAGCCGTGGTTGGCTGTCTTCACCAAGGCCCTCTCTCGTGATCCCACTGGGCCCATCTGGATAACCCAGGATATTCCTTGCCTCCAAGTCAGTGGATTCATTGCAATTCCCTCTTGCCATGTAACATAGCTGTTTGGAGTCCAGGCCAACTGCAACTATGAGGGGAGGGACATTATTATTCTGTCTCATAGTAGTGATCGACAGTTGTATTAGGGTAACTTCAACAACTTAAAAGTTATTTACCATAGTCTCATTGTTCTTATTAATTTCTTAGTCATCTCTTTTTAAGGTCACCAGGAATTCTATAGTCTGTGTCTTTGTTTGACATTTATTGTAAATATTGGGGGTGAGGTTCACAATCACATTAGGTTCCACTCTTAGAAAAATAACTCATTGTGAATTGACTCCTTGCCAATCCTAGGTTTTCTCTTTGACTTGACATTGAATGTGGCATTGGCATTGTATGTAACATTGCAGTTTTTATCTTCTTGGTCAGGAGTGTGACAGTTTTTCTTCTGTAAGGGAGAAAAAGTAAGATATTTTCCTCACCTATCACAAGGTTGCTGGTTGATGTGCACTTTTCCCTTTGGTAAGACAACAAATGGAATTTGAACTCTTGCTTACTCCATGAAAAATTATATTATAAATTCTTTGACATATTTACTGGTTTATTATAAAGGATACAGATGACAGTCGAAGAGATGCACAGGGTTAGGTATGTGAGAAGAGGTGAAGAGCTTCCATGTTCTCTGTAGGCGTGCCCCTCTACAGGAATCTCCATGTATTCAGCTATCCAGAAGATGCTTTTTTTCTTATTTTTGTTTTTTTGCAGCGCTGAGAATGGAACCCAGGGCCTTGTCCATGCTAGGCAAGTGCTTTACTGAGCTACATCACCAACCCAATTCTTTTTTCATATGTCCTAAATTAAATTTTTTTGGTTATATGTGCTATAAATATTTCTTTTCAGTTTGTACTTTTTTTGTACTTATATTTTAAATTTGCATATTTGGGAGTTTTTACAGAAGTTTTAAATTTAAACATAGTGATGTTAATCTCTCCCTTTGTAAATTTTCTTAAGGTTTTCCTACTCTCAGAATCATAAACACGGTCTTAAAGTACTTTTACTTTTGATATTTAATAAATTTGTAGTTGTTATTCATAGTGTGAGGCAAAGATCAACTCTTCTCCTAAATGCATGGCTAATTATCCTAATACTATTTCTTGAATAGTCTAGCTTTTTACCACTGATAGATTTCAACATGAATAGCTGAACACATGGCATGTGCTTGCCAGTTCTTCAGAAGTCCCCAGTAGAATTGAGCTTCTGCTGACTGGAGCTCAGTTGATCTTATTAATATACCCTTTTTAACTTACCTTTAATTTAGTTATTGTGGTGCTGAGAGTAAACCTTGGGCTTCACTAATGCTAGGAAAGTGCTCTACCACTTACCTTTACCCCTTTGCTACATTCCTATCTCACCTTCATTCTCTAACTTCCTGATGTCTCATCCCAAATACACGACATGCACTCAGATTCTTGCTTCAGTGTCTGTTTTTGGATGGCACCAGAGATGGTCCTGAAAGTAGAATTTCAGGATGGGATTTAAAAATTTGCCCATGACCTGGTCAGGGGGCAATAGGAACCTCATGCTGGGCTAAGAGGGACACTATGACTTGCCATGGCAGGTCATTGACTAAGATGTTTTAGTCAGTTTTCCTCCACTGTGACCAAAAGACCTGACAAGAACAATTTCAGAGGTGGAAAAGTTTATTTGGTGCTCAGAGTTGCAGAGATCTCAGTCCATAAATAGTTGACTCCATTGCTCTGGGCCTGAGGTGAGGCAGAACATCATGGTGGAAGGGTGTGGTAGAGGAAGGCAGCTCAGGATATGTCAATCAGGAAGTAGAGAGGGCGTTCCCTCACAGAGACAAAATATAAACCCCAAAGGCCCAAAATATAAACCCTCCAGCCAAACTCCACCTGCCTACAGTTACCACCCGATTAATCCATTCAGTAGATTAATGCACTGATTAGGTTAGGACCTCATAACCCCATCATTTCACTTCTAAACTTTCTTGCATTGTCTTTGGGGGACACCTCACATCAAAACCATAAGACTTTCACCTGAGGGTCTAGGATGAGGTACAAGCAGAAGTGGGAAGTGCTAGCCTCAGGAAAGATTGTGGAGGTAGCTGACCTTTGTGAACTTTCCTGGAAGGGGTCATGAGGAACAGCACACCAGGGAATTATCAACTCAGGGTATGCTTTGAATGCCAAAAAGGTTTCATGGCCAATTTTAATTAGCCCCTCATTTTTTGCTGTAGGAGGGCAGACTATGCTGCCTATTAGCTTCAGAACATAATCATAAAAATGTCAGTAATGTCACAATACTAAAAGGGAAGCAGTAGGATTGTGAAACCTAGGATAGCTATATTTTAAATAATCTTGAACCCTATATTCCTTTGAATCTTCAAAGAAAATTAAATGAAAAGGCATGCTTATTTATAAAAGGTCTTCCCTTTTCTCCCCAGTGGCTTCTAATAGTTTCCTTCCTTCCTTCCTTTTCATTTTATTCAAACTTGATTCAACTGTAATTTATTTTGTTGTAAGGAGAGGATTGGGAGTTCAATTCTATTTTTAATTTTTTCCTAGGACAACTATTTAGTCCCCCACCCCCAAACTGGGGATTGAGCTAAGGACCTCACAAATACTAGACAAGTGTAACATCATTGAGCTATACCCCCAGCTTGCTATCTAGTTCTTTAGCATCATTTATGATTTATGCTAAATTTCTTTCTCCCTGATAAAATGCCACTTTCATTATATACCATATTTTACTATGTATTTGGGTCTTATGAGAGTGCTAGGTGTTCATCAAACCTCGCTCTTCTTTTTCTGGGCACATAACAGGGTGCATTTCAATTTCCCTTGTAGTGAGGAACTGACGGGCCAGGCACATACTGGCCTTACAAAGGTGATCCTCCATCCTTTTCGCCTTTGTGCTAGGTGGGATGGAGGTATCCCTCTAGGAAAGCCTTGGAAGCTACTTGTTGAGGATGGCAGAACCAAAGATTCAAAGTTCTAGTCCAGAACCCTTGATTAGAGAGTCTGCTGAGCAGAGACACATACTAGACTTCATGAAAATGAGCAATAATTTTCATTTTGTATGAGCCATTGTTTCATTTTTGTTAAGCCAGATGTCCTAACTTTAAGTTAGGCCTATTTCTGGATCCTATTCTGTTTCATTCATGTTTGCTCATCTGCCAGTACTATGCTGTTTTAATATAATTTCATAATGTATTTTACTACCTAGTAGGGCTAATCCCTTTATTAACTTCTAATTTTTCAATTTTATTTCTGGTTCTCCTTGCATCATTTTTTCATCTGAACTTTAGAATCAGTTTCACTAGTTAAAATATAATCTCCAGCTGGCTGCAGTGGCAGGCACATGCCTATAATCCTGGAGACTTGGTAGACTGAGGACAGAGGACTACAAGTTCAAGGTCAGCCTGGGCAATTTAGCAAGACCCTTTTATAACATAACATAACTAAAATAAAAAATAAAATGATGAAATAAAATAAAAATGAAATAATATAACAAAAATAAAATAAATAGGCAGGGCGTGTAGCACAGAGGAAGTGCACCTCTGGGTTCAATCCCACCACTGCTCAAACAACAAAATAACAAAAAAGACCTCCTTAGTTTATTTACTGAAATTACATGTAGAGTTTGATATAGAAAGCACTGACATCTTTACAATATTAAAAATTCTTATACAGGGAGAAAATAGTCATATTTTGTCCGTAGTATATGACTAGTTTCCATAGTCATATCTTTTTCTTCACTTATATTCTTCAGTAACTTTACTGTAAAGTTTTATTTGTATATTTAGTTTATTCAGTTATCTTTTTTTTGAAGTTATGGTATTATAGGATTTTTTCCTATGATATTTTATAACTGGTTGTTGTTTATATAGGAATCCTGTTAGGGTGTTGTGTTGTCTTAGAATGTCAAATAAAAATTAAATGACCAGTCTGATGTCCAAGAAAAACACTTAAAAGCAAAACAAATTTTAGAAGTTTAAAAATGTCTACACCTCATAGCAGAAAAAGACTATTCAGAGAAGATATGTTGTTCTAGATTAATTCAGAATTGTCAAACCATTTTCTTTTTCACTAGAAACTCAAAGAGCTGCTAAATTTATAAACTTTGCAAACTGCTTTAAAACCAGCTTATAAACTATTATAAAAGTTTAGAAAGTATTTAACAAGCAAATATGGTCATGTTGAAGTTTAATGAAGCTCAACGGACATCATCAGTATTCCCCACTGTTTCTAAATAACTTAAAAATTGGCATTTAGGCAGACGGAGATACATGTACATCCACATTTTAATGATAAAACTGATGTCAGAGAACATGGCTTAAGTCTGTCATCAACAACTTCCTAATGCTGCACCCTGAGATGGACTGGCACCCACTGGCACCCCTGGGCAACTGTAAGACTCTTCCATGGGGTCTGCCCTCCTCACAAACCTGCAGCCTGGGAGGGCAGAACAGAGTGCGTACTTCTACAAGAAGGCATCCTGCAATTCTCTTCTTTTACTCTTTCTTGTTCAGGAGGGAGTAAAAGGGCAGACAGGGGCAGACAAGGCCAGGGCGTAACAGAAGTTATTTCTATGTGGAAGGAAATATCAGAAGAGAGGAATAAGTATCACTCTTCTGCATATTTTTAGGAATCAAAAGTATATACACACAGTCTTATGCACATTAGTATCTAATATTAGATTTTAAATTTCCGGCAGAAATTCAAATTATATGTTTTTTGTTTTTGTTTTTTTTTGTACTGGGGATTGAACTCAGGGGTATTCGACCATGGAGCCACACCCTCAGCCCTATTTTGTGTTTTATGTAGAGACAGGGTCTCACCGAGTTGCTTAGTGCCTCGCTGTTGCTGAGGCTGGCTTTGGACTCGTGATTCTCCTGTTTCAGCCTCCCAAAGTTTGGGGATTATAGGCATGCGCCACCACGCCCGGCTCAAATTATGTGTATTTTTAGGTCATGCTTACACAGTATTGTGGAACAAAGTTCTTATTAGGTCTTAATCCATAAGAGACCAGAGCCTCTCTGCTGCATGAGTAAAAAGTAAAAATTGTGAGTAAATGGTTTGCTTGTACCAAATGAAAGAGAAAAGTTTTAAATGATGAGCAACTCTGCGTAAAGCCCTGTTCTTTCTTTCTTTATGGGCAAGGGTCTACCTTCTTGGGATAAAGATCTTGACTCCTGAAATTTTGCTATTCATAGAACTATTGTGAGAACTCCTGCGGGGATTTAAAAGATTAGCATGCAGAGGAGAGATATGAGAAGTTCAGCTGGGACCTGGGATAGCTATCACAGGGTACTCTAAGGAGAGATGAAGTTGTAAATAGCCAGTTGTTCACTGCAAGATTTCTGTGTGAAGGGCTTTATATAAATTCTTCTTCACAATATCCCGATGAGTTAAATTCTCTTGGGGAAACTGAAGCTGGGCATGATGGCATACACCTGAAAACCCAGAAACTCAGGAGGTTGAGGCAGAAAGATTACAAGTTTAAGGGTAGCCTGGGTAACTGAGTGAGATCCTGTCTCAAAACAAAAAGGGCTGGGGATGTAGCTCAGTGACAGAGCATCCCTGAATTCAATCCCTAGTACTGAAAAACAAAAACAAAAACAAACAAAAAAACGGTGGGGGACAGTTGAAGCTTAAAGAGGTCTCATAGCTGGAACAGAGAAGGGGGCATTGGAGCCAGGAGTTGGCCTCTGGAGCCCATACATTTGCTACTATGCTCTATTGTATTTATATTTCAGTCATGAAGTATCTTATTTGGCTAGATCTGGGCATAACTCACCTTAAATGAGATACCATGGCCTCTAAGCAGTGCTGAAGGCTGATCAATAGGCTTCGGAGAGCTTACTGCTTCAAAGAGGGTTTTGAAATTAGAAGTCATGGTAGGGATGCTTCTACCTGGTAGAAGTAGTCGGAAACTGGTTATTTGAGGAAGGCCCTCAAACAAAATGAAATTGTGCTACCTCAGCCTTGTCTTAGCTTGTTTCTGAATTACAGGAACCAAACTCCCAAGTACTAATGTACAGAATGCCAGCTAACTAATTTACAGAAATATAGACATATCCTTCTAGTATATGATCAGAATATTCACTGCTCAGAGAACTCTTCTAAGATTTAAGGTTCATGGAAACCTCCTTTATCGTCATAACTTCATCTGTTGAACTCAAGTGAGAGTGAAGGGAAAGTGGTGCTGCTCTCTATAGTCTTAGGGGTGCATAAGTCTTAGGGGTGCAACCAGAATTATGCATATACAGAGGCAGTCCAGGAAAAGGAGGCAAGGAACCAGCACAACAGAAGTGCCATTACTGAAGGGGGCAAGGGAGCACAGCACAGTGGGATTTATAGAGCTGATCCTCTTACTTACATGTGGAATTCAAAATAAGAAAGTTGAATGGGGAGTGGGGTGGAAAAAATGGTAAAACGGTGGTTATCATAAGCAGGGAGCAGGGGAGAGGAGGAAATGGGGAGGTTTAGGTCAAAGGATCCAGAGTTGCAGATAGACAGGATGAGATGTAATGTACAAAATGAAGACTACAGTTAAAATAATATTTGGGATTTTTGCTGAAAGAGAAATTTAGGTGTTCATGCTATCCGCCCTTACCATGAACACTATGTGAGTAAATACATTAATTTACTTCACTACAGTGATCATTTCACTATGTATATGTGTAAAAACATGTTGTATGCCCTAAATACATCAAAAAAATGTATCTCAAATATTTCTGAAAGAAGTCCAACAAAACTTGCTCAAGTTCCACAAAAGCACTTTCTCCTTAGATACATAGTGAATGAAAGAATTTTGTATGCACACACCTGAAACATACCACCGACAGTGAACAATTGGCAGTAAAATGCATCTACTGCCAGGGATCCAGGACTACTATTCTAAACAAAATGAAGATCAGAAGAGATGACTACATAAAGATTGAGGGATATTGACTAAGCTTCATAGGAACCTGGAACACATAAAGACAGATGTCTACAGACCTTATTTCTAAATTATCACTCATTAATTAAATTATCACTCAATAAAATTATCAGTTGAGTATTAGCAAAGGTTGAACTTTTCAATGATATTTGTACATGTTTCCCTCATATGTACTTAGAATTCAAATGAAGAATGTCTTGAGTAAATATCTTCCTATTTGGAATGTGCAGAGACATAATATACTAATCTGGTTTTATTCAGCAAGTGGGGACTGAATTTTATTCTTCAAAGACACAATCACAGAACAAGAGAACTAAACAATTTGAGTGTTCCTGTAACAGAATTTGATGTTCTTTTATTCAGCCTGAATTAAAACAATGATGAATCATATTCCAGTTTCAGACTTATAAGATCAATGATATCAACATACTGTGATTACACCCAATTAATTAGTGCTATAGTTTGATTTAAAATCTTTTAAACTTCAGGACTGGGGATGTAGCTGAGTGGGAGAGTGTTTGCCTTCCATATGTGAGGCCCTGGGTTCAATTCCTAGCACTGACAAGAAAAAAGAAAAAAGAAAAAAACCACCCCAAAAAGCAAATCTTTAAAACTTCAAAACACATCTTTTAATTTCTTTTAGCAGACAAAATAATTTACTCATAAAAGTTATGCCTATAATTTAAAAAGAAATAAATAGCACAGTTTTGCAATTCTGATTTTATAAGAACATAAACCTTTCTGGCATACAATGTTTTATCAAAATGGAAAGCTAAATAAATTCAACACAAGCATTCAAACCATCAGACTTTGGAAATCAACTTGGTGGTAAGAAAAATTCATTGGAAAATAGTATCAGTGGAAAAATGGGATCTGGTGCCATCTACTGAGTGACACTATGATTTTAGCTACATATAGCTCTATAGTTGTGGGTGAGTGCTGTTTTCTTTTGTCTTTACATGCCATCTTTCCCGTTAAAGGAAGAGAAATTAAACAGGTAGTTTAAATGATTATTGAACAAAAGACATACTGAAGAGTAGAATGCTTTGGTGAATTGGGAAAATAAAAATTTCCATGATTAATAGTGTCTCAGGAAGGATTACCTTACTTAGTTTTAGGCAGGAACTCATAGGGGTAAACACCTGTTTTGTAGTGGGAGGGGGTGAAGATACATCTCTTCAAGCTGGGTTTATGTTTGTTGTTGTTGCTGTTGTTTCCGATAAAGCTTCCCAGAGAAAAATGCATAAAACCACTTATTATTCAGGGTGACTTAAAGTGAAATTTGCTCATTATAATTTCATGATAATGCTAAATTCTCCACCTTGGAGGCACTCCCATCTACCATTTCAAACATGGGACATGTGAAGAGGCTGACCTCTAACTGCATGCACAGGAATGTGCTTGCCTACACCTGTGATGACAAACCCCTTCAGAAGGTGCACACATGCCTCTCTACAGTGACACTCCTTCATTCCAGAAGAGGCACTACTTTGGGACAGATCTCTAGTGCTTCTCTTAGCTGTTCCAAGTAGCAAGCCTTTCTTGATTCTTTCGTCTCCTGGTTGTGCTTGCTGGCTTTGCATTCATCAAAGGGTGAACTCATGTTGTTTGGTTACATTATAAGGAGGCTGGTGGGAGACAGTTTATTTTGAGATGGAGTCTTGATAAGTTGCCAAAGCTGGTTTAGAATTGTGATTCTTGTGCCTCAGCCTGTCAAGTTGCTGGGATTACGGGTGTGTACCACCATCCCGGGCATCAGACCTCTTTAATAAAATAGTAATGGAAGCTGGGCTGGGAGATGCATGTCTGTAACCCCAGTGACCCAGAAGTCTGAGGCAAGAAGACTGCAAGTCTAGGCCAGCCTCAGCGTCTTAGTGAGATCCTGTCTCAAGATAAAAAATAAAAAGGGCTAGGGATATAGTTCTGTGGTACAGTGAGTGTCCTGGGTTCAATCTCCAGTACTGTAAAAAACTCAAAACCCAAAAATCAAAATCACAATGCTACTATTCACTCATGGAGAAATGAAGTTCTGATGTATGGTGCACAATGGATGATCCCTGTAAACATGCTACATGAAAGAAGCTGGTCACAAAAGAACAAAAAGAGGGTGGTTGTTTGGGGTAGGTGAAGGGGTAGGAAGTTCATAAAATGGGTGGATAGGGTGATGATGGTACCTAAAGTGTACAGGGTTTCTTTGAGGTGAGGAAAATGTTCTAAAATTGACTGTGATGTTGGTTGCACATATTCATAAGTAAATTAAAAATCATTAAATTGCACACTTTAAATGGGTGGATATGATATGTGAATTACATCTCAATAAAGCTATTTTTGAAAAAAAAAATCACAACGCTGAAAGCATTTTTGTCTGGCCACAATCCCAAGAGCCTTGAAAAGGCAGACTTCCTATAACATTTTCATGGACTGGAAAGGGTTTTGTTTTGTTTTGTTTCTGGTAGTAGCTTTTTTGAATGTGACTTTCTATAAGGTCAGAATATCCTGAGTACTAAAAGCACGCCTAAGATAGGTTTGTGATTGTTCCTTCTTTCATAACATTGTTCATAACCCATAATTTGCTTTTCATTTACCTCTTCCAAAAGAGTAGGGCCTTGTCTATTCTGTTCATTACCATATATCCAGCACTTCATAATGTCTGATACATGTAAGTGCTTATAAATGTCAGGTGGTTGAATGAATAAATAAATGTAAGAAAGAATCTCATACAGATCAACTGACCTGGGGGGAAAGATGAAAATAAAAATCCTCATAAATAAATGCAATAATGAAAAGAAAGAAAGATAAACAACAATTGGGATTAGTAGACTTGATGTTACAAAACCACCCAAAAACCTGTCTTTGTTCAATTGATAATTGAAGATTCAAAATATCTGAAAGATTTCAACTGATAGTTAACATAAAAAGTGTTCTCTGGAAGACTCATTTACAAATAAGTTAATGAAAACTCTGTTACTATACCAGGATGTAACAGGAGCCTAGTATTTTATATTTTCAAGATGAAGAATACTCTGCTGAATACACCAGATGAGTGTCTAGAGTCCCATAAAGAGAGCGCAGCACACTGAGGATCTTTTCTTGAATGGTGTCAACTTGTTCAGAAGGACAGTAATCATCTAGACTCGACCTGGAACCAAGAACGAAAAAGAGGAAAAATACATATATAAACAGGATAAAATCACACTGTGAAAAGAGGAAAAGCCTGCATGTATTGATTTCAATGTAAAATAGAAATGTAGAGGAGGCGGGACAAGATGGCGGTGGGAGGCGGGGCAAGATGGCGGCGTAGAGAGAGGCACCATCCAGTCTCGTGGAACTAAAGATCAAAATTTTGTGACAAAAATTTCTTCCATCCAACTTTTCGGCAGTAAATTACAGCCATCATCACAGAAAATTTCACTTTTGTGTGTAAGCAGCGCAAGCGGTCTTCGCCAGAGGGCGTCTCCAGCAGCAGCGGCGGCCGCGGGGCGGTCCGACCCCTGCGGCTCTGCATAACTCACCTCGGGCAGGAACTGCGTCTACTCGAGAAAATTGGCTCCAAAGCCCAATCAACCACACAGGATCTAAGCAAGCTCGGTGGTCCCACGACCCCAGCCGTCAGCCAATGGGGAGCGCACCAGCGAAGGCAGCGCTACAAAGGAAGATTGGGACCGCACCAGTTCTGCTCCTGAGTGCAGGGCAAACAAAGCAGCAGAGGGAGCAGATCTGCTAAAGGGAACTTCCACGAGGACATAGACAACAGGAAATTGGAGTAAGCTACTACGAGCCTCTGGGAGCATAATCGAAGTGGGACATTGGAAAACAACTCTGTACAATCTTCCACGCACGGCTTCGCCAGCGAACCAGAAATTAACCAGGTTGGGAATCTCACACGTGAAACACAAGCCGAGTAAGTCCAGCAAGCAACGAACAACGCCACCTACTGGAGGTGAAAGGAAACATACCTGTCTATTCACTTTGAGACTGTTCTTGTATATTGATTGTTTGTTTTTTGTTTTTTATTTTGTTTGTTTGTTTGTCTCTTTGGTTTTTTTTCCTCTTTCATTTTTTTTCCTCTCCTCTTTTTACTTCCTCCCTTTTTTCCTTCTAGGCTCTTCCACTCTCACTTTGCATTTTATCCTTTATCTTTCTCTCCCAATATTTCTACTGTTTAATCTTTTTGCTTTAGTTCTCTGTTCTTTCCCATCTTTCTCTATCCTCCCCTCGTCTCTCTCCCACTCCTCCTACCCTCCAATCCCCAACAGTTGTGAATCCAAAGATTTGTTTTACAGTGGGATATAGTAGATTGGGACTCCTTAACCGAATACTGGAGGGGCTCTAGACAGTCCTGTTTCTACCATTTACATAAGTTTTAGTTTTCTTGATATTGTTGCTTGCTGTACCCTACATCTCTTCCTCCCTACCGGTTCTCCCCAGCTCACTGTCACCCTCTCAAGTACTAATCAGCCCCTCTGGGATTCATTTTTCATGCGTTATAAGAGCTAATAACCATACCCTCACTTCCTACTAACCCAACAATCTATCCTACACCCCACCCTCAAGGTTCCCTAGCCCACCAACAGTAACTATAGACTCCTGTGCGAACTTATTGTTTACATAATAGATTGCTAAGGAACCCATAATTGTTGTATATTTTGACTAAACTGTAAATGTATTTGGGAACTATTAGGAACTACTTGGTTTGAAACTATATATTGCTTGTATTGTGATCAACTAATATTGAGCCCCCCTTTAAAAGAGCGGTACTGAAACCCTGCAGCAAAACTATACACATATAGGAGCAAAAACTGTAATAACTTGGCTCAACAGAGCTAGAAGGA